>ML787647.1:149612-166406 GCA_009831015.1 Picea engelmannii | reverse complement strand
ATGGGTCCCGACTACGAGGCCATGTTAGGTACCCAAATACAAAAGATACACTGAACTAAACGAGGAAAGAGGGAAAACCTCATGGGAACAAAACCCCCCCTCAAATTACAATGCATAAAATAAAAAATGAGAAGGAACAAAAGCCAGTTGTTAAGCAACCATGTCCTTCACTCCAAGAAGACCTCACAACTATGCAAGTTTGTGCTCTTTGAAGATTTTGTTGAAGATGTAGATGTCTGCACGGATATGATGAAGTATATGAATCATTGATATTTCCACACATATCCACTTTATCTTCTTGTAATGAATAATATCCAAATAAAGTTTGGATGAAACTTTGAAAACCGTGCGGCCGTTTCCAAAAAAATGTTGAAATTTTGTTGATTTTGAAACGATCATAACTTCAGTTCCCGGACTTCGTTTCAGATGATTTTTTTTTTGAAATTGGATATTTTCCCGAGAGGAATTCAAATATCTAATTTTTTTCTACAAATCGAGCTCAGAAAATATCATAATGGAGTCTAATGTGCACGGCTGCCTTTTTTACTCCTGAGATGCATGCATGGTGCATGCAACAGTGTCTGCATGTAACTCTTGGGATACATGCCATATATCTTCTACATAAATTTCAGAAAATAAATCTGAAATGGTGTAGACATCATCTTCAATTAATGGAATACAAATTTCTACAAAAACTTTTGTAGAAGACTCTTCATAATAAGAGACTTGATCTTCTGATGGCTTCTCTTCTGGCTCTATCTTTTTGACCTCCTGCATAAAATCTTCACAATATTCTTTATTCCCAAATAGAACATCCAATCTGGTCCATAAATCATTTGGAGTTAATCCTTGTGATTCTTCATATACTTGATGGAAAAGTTCAGGAGAAACAGACATGTCGATACTTCCTATGGCCATATATTGTCTATTGAGAAAGTCAAGTTTCTCATTGACAGAATCAGGCTCTACTTCCATTGCCATGGTTATTTGGTACAAGCCTCTGCATCTAAGATGAAGCATAATTTTTGGCTCCCATTCCAAATAGTTATGAGGCGTGAGAAGTATTTTCAGCGAATAATCCATCTTTTTATTGTCTTCAATCTTTTGTACCTGCAAAAAATGATTTGATGTAGCTTTTTCTTAGCATTCCGTCAGCTCTGATACCATGTAAATGTGTTGAACCTGCACAGAATAGATCTAGCTAGAAAATACTACACACATTTGCAGAGAGAAATTGAGAAAGAAGAAACAATATAGAAAGAATGGAAGAATTCTCATTAACTGTATTCCACACTCAAAGAGAGAATAATTTACAATAGATATAGGATACATGAGTAACTAATGAGCCATAGTGGTGGTCTAGATTGATCTGGACACACACTAGCAGTTACAAGAGTAAACTGCCACCTAGTCTAGTCTCTTAGGCAGTTACGGTAGTGAACTGCCACCTAGCTGAGTTAACTAGTCAACTAGTCTGCAGTTAACTGATTGAACAAAGAGTAGTGAGTTGGTGATGATCCCAATGTTGCATGGTGACAAAACCAATGCAACATCTAAACTCAACTCAACTAGTCAAACTGAAATATCAACTGAAAGAGAATATTCTCTAGGTGAAATATTCTCCCCTAAAATATAGGAGACTGGATAATGACTAATTTTGACTAATAAACAAGGAATAACCTTAGGAAAAATAAATCCTATGTGTGTGTGAAGTAACTCCAACACCCCCCATGAACATCACTATGGTGAAAATAAAGAATGAGTCCCGGCTACGAGGCCATGTTAGGTACCCAAATACAAAAGATACACTGAATTAAACGAGGAAAGAGGGAAAACCTCATGGGAACAAAACTCCCCCTCAAATTACAATGCATAAAATAAAAAATGGGAAGGAACAAAAGGCAGTTGCTAAGCAATCATGTCCTTCACTCCAAGAAGACCTCGCAACTGTGAAAGTTTGTGTTCTTTGAAGATTTTGTTGAAGATGTAGATGTCTGCACAGATCTGATGAAGTATATGAATCATTGATATTTTCACACATATCTACTTTATCTTCTTGTAATGAATAATATCCAAATAAAGTTTGGATGAAACTTTGAAACCCTGCGGTCGTTTCCAGAAAAATGTTGAAATTTTGTTGATTTTGAAACGATCATAACTTCAGTTCCCGGACTTCGTTTCAGACGAATTTTTTTTTCAAATTGGATATTTTCCCAAGAGGAATTCAAATATCCAATTTGTTTCTGTAAATTATGCTCAAAAAATATCATAATGGTGTCTGATGTTCGTGGCTCCCTTTTTTACTCCTGAGATGCATGCATGGTGCATCCAACAGTGTCTGCATGTGACTCCTGAGATGCATGCCATATATCTTCCACATGAATTTCAGAAAATAAATCTAAAATGGAGTAAACATCATCTTCAATTAATGGAATATAAATTTCTGCAAAAAAAATTGTAGAAGACTCTTCATAGTAAGAGACTTGATCTTCTGATGGCTTCTTTTCTGGCTCTATCTTTTCGACCTCCTGCATGAAATCTTCAAAATATTATTTATTCCCAAATAGAACTTCCAATATGGTCCATAATTCATTTGGAGTTAATTCTTGTTATTCTTCATATACTTGATGGAAAAGTTCGAGAGAAACAGACATGTCGATACTTCCTATGGCCATATCTTGTCTATTGAGAAAGACATTTTTCTCATCGACAGAATTAGGCTCTACTTCCATTGCCATGGTTATTTGGTACAAGCCTCTGCATCTAAGGTGAAACAGAACTTTTGGATTCCATTCCAAATAGTTATGAGGCGTGAGAAGTATTTCCGACGAATAATCCATCTTTTTGTTATCTTCAATATTTTTTACCTGCAAAAAATGATTTGGTGTAGCTTTTGCTTAGCAGTTTTTCGGCTCCGATAACATGTAAATGTGGTTAACCTGCACAGAATAGATCTAGCTAGAAAATACTACACACATTTGCAGAGAGAAATTGAGAAAGAATAAACAATATAGAAAGAATGGAAGAATTCTCATTAACCGTATTCCACACTCAAAGAGTGAATAATTTACAATAGATATACGATACATGAGTAACTAATGAGCCATAGTGGTTGTCTAGATTGATTTGGACACACACCAGCAGTTATAAGAGTAAACTGCCACCTAGTCTAGTCTCTCAGGCAGTTACGGGAGTGAACTGCCACCTAGTTGAGTTAACTAGTCAACTAGTCTTAAGTTAATTGACTGAACAAAGAGTAGTGAGTTGGTGATGATCCCAATGTTACATGGTTACAAAATCAATGCAACATCTAAACTCAACTCAACTAGTCAAACTGAAGTGTCAACTGAAAGAGAATATTCTCCAGGTGGAATATTCTCCCCTAAAATATATCAGACTGGATAATGACTAATAAACAAGGAATAACCTTAGGAAAAATAAATCCTAGGTGTGTGTGAAGTAACTCCAACACCCCCCCTGAACATCACTATGGTGAAAATAAAGAATGGGTCCCGGCTACGAGGCCATGTTAGGTACCCAAATACAAAAGATACACTGAACTAAACGAGGAAAGAGGGAAAACCTCATGGGAACAAAACCCCCCCTCAAATTACAATGCATAAAATAAAAAATGGGAAGGAACAAAAGACAGTTGCTAAGCAACCATGTCCTTCACTCCAAGAAGACCTTGCAACTGTGCAAGTTTGTGCTCTTTGAAGATTTTGTTGAAGATGTAGATGTCTGCACAGATCTGATGAAGTCTATGAATCATTGATATTTCCACACATATCTACTTTATCTTCTTGTAATGAATAATATCCAAATAAAGTTTGGATGAAACTTTGAAAACCATGCAGCCATTTCCAGAAAAATGTTGAAATTTTGTTGATTTTGAAACGATCATAACTTAAGTTCCCGAACTTCGTTTCGGACGATTTTTTTTTTAAATTAATAATTTACCGAGAGGAATTCAAATATCCAATTTGTTTCTGCAAATTGTGCTCAGAAAATATCATAATGGCGTCTGATGTGCGCGGCTCCCTTTTTTACTCCTAAGACGCATGCATGGTGCATTCAATAGTGTTTGCATGTGACTCTTGAGATGCATGCCATATATCTTCCACATGAATTTCAGAAAATAAATCTGAAATGGAGTAAACATCATCTTCAATTAATGGAATACAAATTTCTGCAAAAAAAATTGTAGAAGACTCTTCATAGTTAGAGACTTGATCTTCTGATGGTTTCTCTTCTGGCTCTATCTTTTCGACCTGCTGCATGAAATTTTCGCAATATTCTTTATTCTCAAATAGAACCTTCAATCTGGTCCATAATTCATTTGGAGTTAATCCTTGTGATTCTTCATATACTTGATGGAAAAGTTCGGAAGAAACAGACATGTCAATACTTCCTATGGCGATATCTTGTCTATTGAGAAAGTCATTTTTCTCATCAACAGAATCAGACTCTACTTCCATTGTCATGGTTATTTGGTACAAGCCTCTGCATCTAAGATGGAGCAGAATTTTTGGCTTACATTCCAAATAGTTATGAGGCGTGAGAAGTATTTCCGGCGAATAATCCATTTTTTTGTTGTTTTCAATCTTTTGTACCTGCAAAAAATGATTTGGTGTAGCTTTTGCTTAGCAGTCTGTTGGCTCTGATACCATGTAAATGTGTTGAACCTGCACAAAATAGATCTAGCTAGAAAATACTACACACATTTGCAGAGAGAAATTGAGAAAGAAGAAACAATATAGAAATAATGGAAGAATTCTCATTAACCGTATTCCACACTCAAAGAGTGAATAATTTACAATATATATAGGATACATGAGTAACTAATGAGCCATAGTGGTGGTCTATATTGATATGAACACACACCAGCAGTTACAAGAGTAAACTGCCACCTAGTCTAGTCTCTCAGGCAGTTACGGGAGTGAACTGTCTCCTAGCTGAGTTAACAAGTCAACTAGTCTTCAGTTAACTGACTGAACAAAGAGTAGTGAGTTGGTGATGATCCCAATGTTGCATGGTGACAAAACCAATGCAACATCTAAACTCAACTCAACTAGTCAAACTGAAGTGTCAACTGAAATATAATATTCTCCAGGTGGAATATTCTCCCTTAAAATATAGGAGACTAGATAATGACTAATTATGACCAATAAACAAGGAATAACCTCAGGAAAAATAAATTATAGGTTTGTGTGAAGTAACTCCAACAGCCCCCCTAAACATCACTATGGTGAAAATAAAGAATGGGTCCCGGCTACGAGGCCATGTTAGGCAAAAGATACACTGAACTAAACAAGGAAGGAGGGAAAACCTCATGGAAACAAAACCCCCCCTCAAATTACAATGCATAAAATAAAAAATGAGAAGGAACAAAAGGCAGTTGCTAAGCAACCATGTCCTTCACTCCAAGAAGATCTCGCAACTGTGCAAGTTTGTGCTCTTTGAAGATTTTGTTGAAGATGTAGATGTCTCAATAGATATGATGAAGTATATGAATCATTGATATTTCCACACATATCCACTTTATCTTCTTGTAATGAATAATATCTAAATAAAGTTTGGATGAAACTTTGAAAACCGTGCGGCCGTTTCCAGAAAAATGTTGAAATTTTGTTGATTTTGAAACGATCATAACTTCAGTTCCCGGACTTCGTTTCAGACGATGTTTTTTTTTAAATTGGATATTTTCCCGAGAGGAATTCAAATATCCAATTTGTTTCTGCAAATTGTGCTCATAAAATATCATAATGGCATCCGATGTGCGTGTCTCCCTTTTTTACTCATGAGATGCATGCATGGTGCATGCAACAGTGTCTGCATGTGACTCCTGAGATGCATGACATATATCTTCCACATGAATTTCAGAAAATAAATATGAAATGGAGTAGACATCATCTTCAATTAATGGAATACAAATTTATGCAAAAACTTTTGTAGAAGACTCTTCATAATAAGAGACTTGATCTTCTGATGGCTTCTCTTTTGGCTCTATCTTTTCAACCTCCTACATGAAATCTTCACAATATTCTTTATTCCCAAATAGAACCTCCAATCTGGTCCATAATTCATTTGGAGTTAATCCTTGTGATTCTTCATATACTTGATGGAAAAGTTCGGGAGAAACAGACATGCTGATACTTCCTATGCCCATATCTTATCTATTGAGAAAGCCATTTTTCTCATCGATAGAATCAGCCTCTACTTCCATTGCCATGGTTATTTGGTACAAGCCTCTGCATCTAAGATGAAGCAGAATTTTTGGCTTCCATTCAAAATAGTTATGAGGCGTGAGAAGTATTTTTGGCAAAAAATCCATCTTTTTGTTGTCTTCAATCTTTTGTACCTGCAAAAAATGATTTGGTGTAGATTTTTCTTAGCAGTTCGTCGGCTCTAATACCATGTAAATGTGTTGAACTTGCAAAAAATAGATTTAGCTAGAAAATACTACACACATTTGCAGAGAGAAATTGAGAAAGAATAAACAATATAGAAAGAATGGAAGAATTCTCATTAACTGTATTCCACACTCAAAGAGTGAATAATTTACAATATATATAGGATACATGAGTAACTAATGAGCCATAGTGGTGGTCTAGATTGATCTAGACACACACGAGCAGTTACAAGAGTAAACTGCCACCTAGTCTAGTCTCTCAGGCAATTACAGGAGTGAACTGCCATCTAGTTGAGTTAACTAGTCAACTAGTCTTCAGTTAACTAACTGAACAAAGAGTAGTGAGTTGGTGATGATCCCAATGTTGCATGGGGACAAAACCAATGCAACATCTAAACTCAACTCAACTAGTCAAACTAAAGTGTCAACTGAAAGAGAATATTCTCCAGGTGAAATATTCTCCCCTAAAATATAGGAGACTGGATAATGACTAATAAACAAGGAATAACCTTAGGAAAAATAAATCCTAGGTGTGTGTGAAGTAACTCCAACACCCCCCTTGAACATCACTATGGTAAAAATAAAGAATGGGTCCCAGCTACGAGGCCATGTTAGGTACCCAAATACAAAAGATACACTGAACTAAACGAGGAAAGAGGGAAAACCTCATGGGCACACAACCCCCCCTCAAATTACAATGCATAAAATAAAAAATGAGAAGGAACAAAAGGCAGTTGCTAAGCAACCATGTCCTTCACTCCAAGAAGACCTTGCAACTGTGCAAGTTTGTGTTCTTTGAAGATTTTGTTGAAGATGTAGATGTCTGCACGTATATGATGAAGTATATGAATCATTGATATTTCCACACATATCCACTTTATCTTCTTGTAATGAATAATATCCAAATAAAGTTTGGATGAAACTTTGAAAACCGTGCGACCGTTTCCAGAAAAATGTTGAAATTTTGTTGATTTTGAAACTATCATAACTTCAGTTCTCGGACTTCGTTTCAGACGATTTTTTTTTTGAAATTGGATATTTTCCCGAGAGAAATTCAAATATCCAATTTTTTTATGCAAATTGTGCTCATAAAATATGATAATGGCATCTCATGTGTGCGGCTCTCTTTTTGACTCCTAAGATGCATGCATGGTGCATCCAACAGTGTCTGCATGTGACTCCTGAGATGCATGCCATATATCTTCCACATGAATTTCAGAAAATAAATCTGAAATGGAGTAGACATCATCTTCAATTAATGGAATACAAATTTTTGCAAAAACTTTTGTAGAAGACTCTTCATAATAAGAGACTTGATCTTCTGATGGCTTTTCTTTTGGCTCTATCTTTTCGACCCCCTGCATGAAATATTCACAATATTCTTTATTCCAAAATAGAACCTCCAATCTGGTCCATAATTCATTTGGAGTTAATCATTGTGATTCTTCATATACTTGATGGAAAAGTTCGGGAGAAACAGACATGTTGATACTTCTTATGGCCATATCTTGTCTATTGAGAAAGTCACTTTTCTCATTGATAGAATCAGGCACTACTTCCATTGCCATGGTTATTTGGTACAAGTCTCTGCATCTAAGATGAAGAAGAATTTTTGGCTTCCATTCCAAATCGTTATGAGGCGTAAGAAGTATTTCCGGCGAATAATCCATCTTTTTGTTGTCTTCAATCTTTTGTACCTGCAAAAAATGATTTGGTGTTTCTTTTTCTTAGCATTCCATCGGCTTTGATACCATGTAAATGTGTTGAACCTGCACAGAATAGATTTATCTAGGAAATACTACACACATTTGCAGAGAGAAATTGAGAAAGAATAAACAATATAGAAAGAATGGAAGAATTCACATTAACCCTATTCCACACTCAAAGAGTGAATAATTTACAATAGATATAGGATACATGAGTAACTAATGAGTCATAGTGGTGGTCTAGATTGATTTGGACACACCAGCAGTTACAAGAGTAAACTGTCACCAAGTCTAGTCTCTCAGGCAGTTACGAGAGTGAACTGCCACCTAGCTGAGTTAACTAGTCAACTAGTCTTCAGTTAATTGACTGAACAAAGAGTAGTGAGTTGGTGATGATCCTAATGTTGCATGGTGACAAAACCAATGCAACATCTAAACTCAACTCAACTAGTCAAACTGAAGTGTCAACTGAAAGAGAATATTCTCCAGGTGGAATATTCTCCCCTAAAATATAGGAGACTGGATAATGACTAATTATGACTAATAAACAAGGAATAACCTTAGGAAAAATAAATCCTAGGTGTGTGTGAAGTAACTCCAACAGTTGCTTCATCATGCGTCAAGACCATTTGTCATGGTTGAAATCACATGACCATTTGTACCTTCTAAAGATACTACGTATGTCCAAAATATGATTTTATTATTTGTAATTTTTATTTTTATTCCATAGGATAAAACATAATTAATTTTGTATGTGTTTACTTTGTAGTGTCATTATCCTTTGCTCGTGCATGGGTGTATGAACCATGACTTCCCCCAGGACCTAAGGCATGCCATATCTAAATTATTTGCATTTATACGTTGGATCACATCAAAGGAGATTCGTATGGCTAGCATTCTACGGTGGCATCAAGAGATAGATGAGATTGTTTGTATGTTTGAGAAGGAAATACCGTCGAGTTTCATGGACTTGCATGTTCATCTTCTAATTCACCTAGTATATGAGGTTGAATTATTCGGGGTGGTCTCTTGTCCTTCGATGTTGTTTTTAGAGAGGTGCATGAAGAAATTGAAAGGATTTGTTCGTCAAAGGGAAAAAACTGAGGGGTCTATGGCAGAGGGGTACATATCATATGAGTCTTTCTATTATGCCAATGAGTACATCAAGCAGATCGATAACACACTGGGTGTAGTGATTTGGGACAATGAAATGGATGATGACAAAAGAGAAGGGGAGATTCTCCAAACGAATGGGAAAAGGCGCTTGATAAAGAGTAAGTGACTTATCGTTTGTCAAATTTATACACAGTGAACTTCATAATGTATATTTTCACGATCTCATATGTATTATATGTTGGTTTGATTTCATGAATACATCTGCAAATTCAGAAATTGATGCCATCAATAAATTCATTCTTTACAATTCGGAGGCAACACAGTCGTGGGTCGCATTGTACAAACAAAAGAGGAGGAAATGGGAAAGTGACAAGAGAGAATTCAAACTGGTGAATGGTAGGAGCATGCCTTATCCTAATCATTTAAAAGAAAATGTGCCAATGATATGCCCCAACAGTTGGGTTGTTGACCAAGTCAGAGAGAAATATGGTGCATCCAGTCGCTACCCGCGTGAAGAAGAGGATGCACTAAACATAGGGATTGGTTACAGCAACTCGGTAATAATCACTTTTTGTACATAATTTTTAACTTCATAATGCACATTTGAATTGTAAGTACATCTATATTATTTTATATTTTAATGGTAGGGTTATTAAACACATGTTGACACTGTGATTTGTTCACTTTTTTATAGGTGCATTTGTTCCCATCTATGTGGGCATATGGACATCATTTTCGCACAGAGGATGTCAATGATGAACGCATGACACAAGATTGTGGAGTGGAAGTTGAGTTTGACCTATCTAGTCGTGCTAGTCACCGCAATCAAAACACCATACAGGGGAATTTAGGTTACGTCGAAAAGATACAAGAGATCATTTGAGTGGACTTTTCTTCTTTCCAATGTGTTATTTTTAGGTGCAAGTGGTGGGACACCTTTGATCGGAATAATATAAAGGAAGATCGTGATAGTGGGATGATATGTATCAACTCTAAAAATATGTGGGATGAAGCTAAGGAGCCTTGTGTTTTCCCAAAACACTGCAACCAATTTTTTTTTTACCTAGATGTGCATTGTTGTTTTACCCAGATGTGTTGGATAGGGATTGGTGGTTTGTATTAAGACATGACCCTAGATCAAAACATATTTTTGAGAACAACAATGTTATCATGTCAAGCGAGGAAGATAATCAGGGCGATGACAACGAAGAGTGATATATTATACATGTTTTATTCTTTAATTACTTATTTTTATGTTTTCAAATCTATAGTGGATTTAATAATTTGATTATTAAATTTATAAGGTTTTTAGTATTTAATATTTCATATGAAATATTATTAATTTTTTGATTGGATAATTTAATTAAATGTTATGTGTAAATGATATAAATATTTTTCCATTTTAAATCTAGATGATATTTGAGCTTTTAGTATTTTAATTTTAACTTTTACTTTAAAAAACAATATATTATTGTATTGTAAATATCAAATATTTTATATCATAATTTTAAAATGTATTTTTGTTACCCACCATTTCATATCACTACCATATCATATTATATTGTATTATTTTTTAATTTTGAGTTCATACATACTAATTAGGGGAATATTAGATCTAAAACTAGCCTCCTAAGTGAGTTTTTCCAAAAAAAAACATCATTGTCCTTAAATAACTAATGCAAGTATCCCTCTCTAAACCCATATAATAATATATACTTAAGATATTACATAAAAATCAAATACATAATATATTATGTAATATAATAAATATAATATTATATATTATATATTAATTTTATATTATAAATATAATAATATAATATATAATAAATAAATATAATATATTATATTTTACATTAACTATAACATAATAAATATAATATATTAAGTTACATATTAATTTTATATTACATATAATATATAATAATAACAATAATAACAAATTAAAAATTGAATTAAACATGTAGATCATAACAGTTTTTTATCCCTTGCCCAAAGGGGTTGGATTCAATGGTGGAAAGCGGGGAGTTTTTCAGCATTGGGCAATGTTCAATTCCCGTGAGGGCGTTACCTGGAGCCATGGGGGCACCTTGAGGTAGTGGTCGAACGTGTGGTTGCACCCAGAGATACTGTATTAAATGGTATCGTGACCCGTGCACACATAAGTGGATCAAAGCCCACCCCCATGTCCTTCAATTTTTTTGTCCCCGAGGTCTAGAACAGTCGGTGAGGGAGTGTGTTGTTAAGGCACTCTGTGAGTGAAATTCACTAGTTTGAAACCCTAGGGACACCTCAAATCCAACCATGTTGAGGGCTGGTGCGATCCTCAGGTGATTTTGACGACTTAGATGCCCCTGGGTTGTGGCATCTCAGCCACAAGCCAATCCCACAAGTCAGGGATATTTAGCTAAGAAAAAAAAACAATTTTGTATCCCTTATCCCCTATCTTTATCCCATCTTTTATTTGTGGGTAATAAATTTTACGACTCCTAATAGCTAATTGGATATAAATTTTATGGCTCCTAATAGCTAATTAAATTCTTAATATAGATTACAAGAATAATTAACATGTAACATAGGATATCAAAAAATGACATAAAAATTAAATACATGTAACTAACCCACTTAAGAAAATTATTTAAAGAGAATAATTCATACAAATTAAAATATGTAATATTCTAAATATTTTTATGTTTTCGTACATTTTTCTTGGTTAAATTTGACATTAATACATCCTTATATTATAGTAAAAAAATGTTGAATTGGAGATTTTGAGACTTGTATTAATTATGGGAATATAAAAAATATGATCAAATTGCAATTAAGAGGAAATTAAAATATCACAAAGATTTTATAAATGTTAATCGAGCTTATCATAACTATTTTTAATTATTCATTATGAAGTTATGAACAAAGCAATATTCTCCAAATGAGGACCAATTCTCACATCGTACTTTCAAGTAAACTAGTTTGTAAAATTGTGATACAAAGTAAGGTTGAAGATTAATATAATTTACTTTTAACTTGCCCAAACTTTAATTAATAACATAAGACATACATTTACCCATTTTTATAACTTATTTACTTTTCAAAACCTCTTAACTACAAAAACATGATAAACTTTGTATTTTCATTTTCATCATGTTCAAGTATAAAAATGACGAACATAATAACTTAATTAGAACTATTGTAATCTAACCTATTTAAATCTATCATTTGTACTATATATAGTTAATACATCAACACATTTCTAAAAGGCAGGTATAAACAACTTTGTTAATTTCACTTGTTTTAGACATGAGTACTTTATTTTAGATATATTAAAAAATAAAGTACTTAATTAAGAGTACTTTACTTTAAGGAGAAAATTATATAACATGACCTAACATCAACATAAACATATAAATTAAGTACATCAACATCAACATATAAATTAAATACATTAACATGAACAAAAAAATGTTATATATATATATATATATATATGAACAAGTAAAATAATTGTTATAATGTACATATCTGGTCAACAACACAAATAACTGATATAATGTGCATATCTAGTCAACAACACAAATAACTGCTATAACTACATATTTAGTCATAGTCTCTCATGAGAAGCATGTTGTGGAGGAATAGGTGATGCACCCTATTCATCCAGGTGAGGTGAAGGAGGAGGAGGAGGAGGTACTGAAGCAAAAGCGCCATGATCACCAACCTGATCAACATCACCACCTAGAAGAGGAGGTCCTGAAGCAGAAGCGCCATGATCACCACCCTGATCAACATCACCACCTGGAGGAGGAGGAGGTACTAAAGCAGAAGTGCCATCACCACCATGATGATCATCATCACCACCCTCATCATCATTCGTACTAGAGGACGTGCCATCCCTCATCCCTACTAGTAACATGGTAGCTTCAATGATATGACGCATAAGAGACATCATATCACGCGACAAGTCCATCTAGAGCTGCAAGAGATCAGGGTCAGCCATGATGTCTCGCATCTAGACAAGGCAGACTCTCACGCCAACCAAAACTGCAATCAGTCTGTCACACACCTCCATCTTATATATGAGATCGGGCCTACGCCGCATGTCAGGTGGTATATGCAATTGAGGACCCTGACTAACTGCAGCCTCAGCCATCTCTTCATTTGCATCAGGTGGAGGGGGAGGAGGCATGTCCCCAAAAAATGTGCCAACATACGCAAAATATAACACAAGTTAATAATTAGTCGACAATTTCATTAAACAATTTAATAAAATACGTTAAAGAACATGCTAGAATAAAATTTATTCGAATTAAGTAAGACAATAAAATGAAAGTACAAGATTAATTTAAATCTTACCTCGATGATCTGATGGCTCATCCAATGTGAAGAGGATGTTGGGACATCCTCGCCAATCCATCCTCGCGTAAGGGAACGACACCATCATGAACACATGATCTGCCTCACTGGCTAATAATTGAAGTGCCTCCCTGGAAATCCTAGCTGGAAAATCGGGCATGCCCCTCTTGGGCATCATCTCGCCCCACATATGCATCTGCACCTCGGTCATTATCCTAGGAGGCTGACGGACAAAACTAGGTCTCGTCTCTGGAAAACTCTCAAAAAAAAAACAAAATAACTCTGAAGCAAATGGGAATTTCACCCTCCAATCTATCATAGCATGGCATCTATCTAGTGCTATACAAAATTGCCTCAAGAAAATGGAAAACCACCTAATAAGTCATGGCGTCTGTATCAAAGAATCAACATAATATAAAAGCGTGCAACTAATGCATTAACCATCACCGTTAAAGTGAGAAATGGTCGACAGTAATAGTGAGAGGCACCTAACGTCCTATGCACCGAACGAGGTGATCTGTAATTGTCCACCAGCCACCTAAAAATCACCAGGAGAAGGTATATCACACACAATATACCTATGAGAGTAGGCAAGTTGACTCTCAGTTGCAACACCCACTGGGACATCAGGAAACTGGAGAAAATCCTCCCCTCTCCTAGATAGCCCAATGATAAAATAAATATCCTCCTCAGTGGGATGGTACCACTAATGAGGACCGACTATGAATGTCTGTTGATGGGCATCCCATCAACAGATCAGTTGCGCAAGAAAGGAGGAATTCCCCTTCAAGGTTGTAGCCTCCTAATATTACTTGAGGAGGCCTACATTCCTCAAGAGGAGCCACATAGCTGCAATACTACGTTGAGGGTACAAATCCCTCTCCCTCTCTCTTGCTTCCCACTCCCAAACCATATTGTATCGGTCCACTCTTTGTTGTTTCTCCTCCATGCACTGACGTCTCTACATAATTAACATATAAATTACATTAGCATCATACATAAAAACATAACTTTTTTTCAGCAAATGAGAAATGTATTTCAAAATATGCAAACATAAAAAAAATTCAAAAAAAAATAAAATTAAGCTTTGGTGCACCTGAAAAAAAAGTAACGCACTGCCCATAGTGCGCACACATATCTTACACAGCGCATGCAAAATGTAACTTATTTTAGGGAGTGTGTAGTAATTATCAATGCATCAGTGTGTCCCATTGTATACAATGCACCGCGAAAGCACAGTGCGTCTAGATACTAAGAGGCCCCGGTGTGTTCCATTCGTCATGACGCACCGCTTAAAATAAACACTCATTTTAAATGGTGTGTCGTATCCATGTTTGCGCACTGGTTCTTTCTATATACTTCATGCACTGATTAAAACCAAAATAATGTTCACAGTGCGTAGTTTATTGTGTACGCACCGGTGAGTTAACTATCAAGGACGCACAGCGCAAATTTTTATTTTTTTTTGAAAAACAATGCAAATTTTACTCAATTTCACAATTTAATCCGGTAAAAATACAATGTACAAAGAAATAAAGAATTTACCTAGACATTTTCTCATGAAGGAGGCATGGTTGGGATGTAGTAAAAACCAAATTTGCCCACCGTATGGAAAAATTGGAATCCCATGAACCGAGCACCGAATGGAAACAAAGCAAGCTACGGAAGCATTGACGACAGTGCGCTTCAATTGGGAAAAGGTGGCACCAGTGCTTGGTAACTTCTCTGCACTGGAAATGGTAAAAATGGTCTTTTACTGTTGTTGTTTTTTTACCCATGTTTCGGTGCGCTCGCATTAAGCACACTGGTGCTCACCGCTGCAAACAATGCATCATTATTTTTAAAAAACACTGTGATGGTGTACCATTTTGGAATGCATTGGTGCACCCAGAGGACAAAGGCACATCATCATGCATTTTTTAAAGAAAAAACACAAAGACTGTGCACATGTTTTTTGTGCACTGATGCGCTCGTTTCGTGTGCATCGGTGCTCGCGAGATTCTTTTATATGATGCACATCATTGTTTTTTTATTTTTTTTAAATAACTCCGTAATGGTGCACCATTGTTTATTTGTACTGGTGCGTTGATTTTGGTGGCGCACCATTGCAAACAACGCACCATTTAAAAAAAAAAAAACATGTGACAATGCACTAGTTTGAAACGCATCGGTGCACCCAATGGACAACAACGCGTCGTTATGCATTTTAAAAAAAAAACACAAATATGGTGCACCTGTTTTTTGCACATCGGTGCACTCGTTCTGTGTGCACCAGTGCTCGTGAGCTTCTTTTATATGATGTGCATCGTTGTTTTCTATTTTTTTTAAATAAATATGCAATGGTGCACCATTGTCTATTAGCACCGGTGCGTTGATTTATGGTGGCGCACCGGTGTGGTATAGTCTTATAAATGCACTGTTAAAAAAACTTCTACTAAAACATCCATCTGCGCACCTCTGCTAGTGACCTCTACTACAAACGGATTTTGGGGCTCTTTTTTGGGGGGCTTCCGCAAAAACCTCCGCTATAGGGTGCTTTCCTTGTGGTGTCCATATATTTCCCACAGAGTGTGCAAAGCTCTCTTATATGAAAACACACCCCAAGTTAAAGAAAATTTGGTAAATGCCTCTCTTAAATAGGGAGGATAGTGGGGACATTGTCCAAATAAATTGAGAGGAAATGGTATGGAAACCAAGAGGACAAGTAGAATATTTTAATAATAGTTTAGTCATTAAGTAGTTAACTATAATGTGTGTGTAGTAAAAATAGAGACATGAAAACCCTATTATGTATGCCTATATAGAGAACTCCATTCTATGTAAAAGATATCATATTTTTTAAATGGAATAATAATTTTTATTATTGGTCAGCTACTATGTTGTTTCATTTTGTATCAAATGCACACTTGCAATGTTACTATTATGATGTTCCAATTTGACACAAGTTTCATTGACACACTTGCAACATCCTCACTCTCATCCAAATCCAATTTAAGACCAATGTCGCTTACCATGAGACAACTCTCAAAATCCATTGCTACCTTAATCTCTCTTGCTTCACTGTTGACATCGCTAAATCTTTCTATAATTGTTTAATACCTCTTGTTATGCTCACATGAGAAGTATAAGTCTTCATTCTCAAAATTGTTAGTTGTAATGTTGTTTCTCCAATTTGTATCACTTCTTGACTCTCTACCTCTGCCTCTTCTC
>ML787647.1:133864-149568 GCA_009831015.1 Picea engelmannii | reverse complement strand
TCCATGGTGTGCACCCTATTTTAGAAAAGGAAAAATAACTAGCAATCATTGTTTTCAAACCTGAAGCAAATCCAAAATTTAGAGGCATAGAAAAGATAAATAACAATAGATATGGATATGGATATTTATGTCTCAACACGAACATATTTACATTGTTTTATGTGCTTACATGTTTTAGTTATAAGTTATGTACTTTTTATTTTTTTATTTTTTTTACTTTGGAATAGAGTCTAGAGAAACCCACTAGGCACTTCCCCTCATTTCGAGGATGGTACTTGGAAGTTGGGGTAAACCAGATTTTATAGAAAGTCGAGGTTTTTTCAATAGCTTGCTCATTTAAGAGCTCAACATGTCACTTGTGGGAATTGAACCTGGGTGGGGAAACACCCCTCAACACAAACCACTTAATCTAAACCCAATTGACATAAGTTATGTACTTTTATGTCATGGTACCTTGTTTTTTTTTAATAGGTAGGGACCAACAAATGCCTACAGATTGGATGGTTTTATAATATGCTCTTTGTAAATTTTATTTTTTTTCAAGAAACACAAACTTGTTTTTTGTTAGTTGGACTCCTTGTAATGTTTTATTAAAAATGATGTCATAGTTTTGAATATATGGTTTTCATGAATGAAATGATTGCTCAACCATTATATCAATAGTTATGATAGAATGTATGCTTTGAAAATGTTAGGTCAATGTTAATGTTTTCTTTCCCTTGAGAACTAGGATATTACTATGCATGTTTAACAATATGGTTATACTTACAACATCACTTGTAACATCTAAAACCTTCGAGGAATGTTCACATCCAACTACCACAAATAGGCAACATAATTGTGTGCCACCACAAATAGTGAACATAATTGTGTGTTTGAGAAGCATGCATGTATAAATTAGATAATGATCTTAGTATTAAAAACAATATCTGTGAGGAGGAGTAATTGATAAAGTGTGTTTTAAATAGATTTCATTTGATATGAGGGCATGGATATAATTTTGATTAATATAAAAGAAAGTTTTACATTTAGTGAAAATTTAAGGAAAATCTCTTTTATAGTTTTTAGAGGAATGTCCACATCCAACTATCACAAATAGGCAACATAATTGTGTGCCACCACAAATAGTGAACATAATTGTGTGTTTGAGAAGCATGCATGTATAAATTAGATAATGATCTCAGTATTAAAAACAATATATGTGAGGAGGAGTAATTGATCAAGTGTGTTTTAAATAGATTACATTTGATATGAGGACATGGATATAATTTTGATTAATATAAAAGAAAGTTTTACATTTAGTGAAAATTTAAGAAAAATCTCTTTTATAGTTTTTAGAGGAATGTCCACATCCAACTATCACAAATAGAACATAATTGTGTGCCACCAAAAATAGTGAACATAATTGTGTGTTTGAGAAGCATGCATGTATAAATTAGATAATGATCTCAGTATTAAAAACAATATATGTGAGGAGGAGTAATTGATAAAGTGTGTTTTAAATAGATTTCATTTGATATGAGGGCATGGATATAATTTTGATTAATATAAAAGAAAGTTTTACATTTAGTGAAAATTTAAGCAAAATCTCTTTTATATTACTTCATACTTTTTGTTGATTATATTTCCTACTTTTGCAAATATGTTGATGTGTATGTCTATTTCATTTCTAAAGTATGCATTTATAATTATAAGGGTTGATTGACATAGGTAATCATTCGTTGAATATTTAATATTGTTGGAAAATTTTACTAACCATCATTACTTGTTGCTTCCACGATGTGATGTTATGTCTAGACATAACATCTACTTTCACATCACCAACAATGGAAAAAAAACTAAAACAACTGTAGAAGAAGTTTAATGAACAAGATTTGATCCTAAGGCTACGTGCAAGGAGAAATATTTTAATGAAGTAAAGATAGATTTTGGTGATGCAAATCTAGAACAAATTCTACTACATGAATACGAAGACAGACAAATATTGGGACCAATGGTGTCCCTTTTTCAACTTAGAATACAATCAATTTGACAAATGTGCATGTGATCCAATTAAAAGGAGCCGCTATAATGTTGGACACTGAATAACATTGAATCTTTTGATTATCTTTTATTTTCCTTAAATAAATTTAAATAACCAAGTTAGCATGAAGCCTCATACCTTTAATGATATCTATTAGTAATTTCATTTTTTTGATTTCGTGTTTATCATGTGCGTGCTTTGTTTTAAATAATTGGGAATGGGGAATTGGGAATAATGTAAGGGGCGAGGGGATTCCATGTTTTCATGGTGGGGTTGGCCTTGTTAGTAGAGAACCATGTTTTATTCTCAAAGCAAAGAGAAGTTTAAGTAACTAAATGGAATGCTATATTGAGATCAAATTTATCAACTCAACCACCACTATCAATAAATTTGTGTTTCTTTGAATTCTTATATTTAATTTTTACAAGTATTATTATCATATAAGACACACCCCACTGATCAAAATTTAATCTGTAAATGTAAAGAAGTATGTGGAGAAGCATATATGAAGACCAAAATGGTAGAAGATATGACTCTCTTTGGGGTAAATAATACTAGGGACAAATCTCTTAGTGTAGGATGAAAATGTGAAGATGGGTAACACTTTTTAGAATAAGGCACAGTAAGGGATTGTTAATTTTGTTTGAGAAAATTTCAATAAATTATCTAAGTCAAGGGTTTAATAATCTCAGTCAAGAGTTTAATAAATTAATATCTTAGCCATGATTTTACTTGAGTTTACTTTGAGTTGAAAATTTATCAACTAAGAATTTTGGTGGATAAATAATTGTCTTAGTTGAGAGTTCGTGTTCTTGGATGAGAAACTGAAATCAAACCATGATTTCAAAACTCTCAAAAGAAATTATCAGTTGATAATTTAGATTCTTGGCTAAGAGCACATTCTCAGATGAGAGTACATTCTCAACTGGGAGTACATTCTCGACTAAGAGTAGATTCTTTGCACAAATTCTTAATCAAGAATCTTCTACAAGAGATTCTTGGTCAAGAGTTTAGATTCTTCACCTAGATTCTCATATGAGGGTTGGATTCTCCACCTAGATTCTCATATGAGAGTTAGATTCTTCATCAAGATTCTTAATCAAGAATATTTCAAAAGAGATTCTCGATCAAGTGTTTAAAATCTTTACTGAGGTTCTCACCCTAGAGTTGGATTCTCTACTTAGATTCTCAACTAAGAGTTTTATGGGGTTAATTTAAAATCTCAGTCAAGAGTTTAGTTTAACCTAAGGTTACTATATTTGAGAAAAAAACGCTTAGATGAAACATTATCACAACTGAGAGTTTTTGGTCAAGTACCATAACAACGAAGTCTGCTGCAATTTTTCAGAATCCTACAACTTCAACAAGGCAGGACCCACACAATTTCCGGAGATCATTTGTTAGACCCACTACCAATGGATTCATCTTTGAATCTAGTTTGTAACAACATAAGAATTGTTTTTTTTTATAAGTTATCTAGACTATATTATATTAAGGAAAAAATGGTAAAAAATTACAGAGGTTTTCTTGTTGGCATGTCGCTTGGGAAACCAGACCAGCAGCAGAACAAAGTCTTCTCTAGGCTTGAAGCCCACAATTGATAAAAAAAATATACCGTTTTCCTTAGTTACAGTCTATCTGATAGTTGACAAAGGTATAACATGTTGTCTACTTTGAATAGATAACCAAAAAAATCTAAAAAACAATACATGAGAAAATTAATCAACGGGAGGGACATTGTCCTCGGGCACCTGTGGATGGTCTTCATTGAGCTCCTAAAAGCTTACACCCATCGTTCATTCTACTACAATGTTCATTTTCTTGTTCAACACTTTTATCTGAAGCTAAATATATTCGAGTTGCATAGATAAGGCATTGAAGACCGCTTGCTTTTTTGTCATGGCACGACCCAAAAGCATTTTTGTGTTCCAGTAGAGGTCAATGATGCGATAGTATTTTGTTTCCCTTGACTTAGTAGAACCAACATCTAGTATCAACGCCATCTTTTCTACATCTACCTCGTTGTCCTGAAATCTCTCTCTTGCTTGTCTAGCTTCCTCTTCCTAGGCGTCCAAAACATCCCTAGTTTCCTGAGGAATCTGGTGTATGTAATTCTCCACAACTTGAATGGTGTCATGTTGGGATCGAGAGAGAGGCAGGTTTGGACACTCCCGATGTCCTCGACTCGATGGAATCCCACAGACCATTTTAATATTCCAACAACTTCTAATTGAGTAGATACTATATGTGAAAATACCCCTTTGATGTGGTTGTTTTCCTCATCTCTGAGTGTTCCTTGTAGTTCTGTAGATTTCAATTTCGATGTCCAGAATTAGATAAATGAATTTTTGCAGAGGTGCATCGATTAAATGTTTCCGACAATCCCCAATTTCTCTGATGTCAAAGGTAGTGCAGGGTTTATTATGTATTGAACACTCAGGTCTCGCCCTCTGTTGGTTCTCTAACACCCACAAATTTGAAATGCATTAGAGGGTCTCCATTCCAAAATGTAATCTAGTACAATCCCTTTTGCCATTATAGTAACTTAATCTCTTAATCGTGTCACGGTCACTACTTGGCTTCTCCCATGGGTGTAGTTTCTTGTTTTTCACCATCAAACTTAAGTCTAGGTTAGCTGGAGTTAAGACCCTCCATCACCATTTAAGACCGTTCATGAGGTGACGGTGTGTTGAGGCCAGTTATGGCCTGGGGACCCAAGCTTGCACACATGGTGTCGAGCTACCCTGGTTGCCCCATAAAGTTGGAAGATGGCACTCGAATTGGGGGGTGGTTGTCTTCTTGGGCGATGGTGATGCAGTCCTAAAATAGACTTACTTCTTCCCTGTCATCCCAATGTTGATCTAGTCTTTCTCCTTGATTATATGCCCCTTCTTTCGCAAGTCTATTTGCAAGCTTGTTGGCCAAGTATCTAACATGAGAGGGGATGATGACTTCTATCAAGAGAATTTGATATTTGAGGTGTTCCAGTCTGCCTTCCCTGCGCCACCCAGAATAAACTTTACCTATAGTTGAGCCATGCTACATCTTTTCTAGGGTTCATATGATGATCATGGAGTCACCTTCCACAATAAATTTGTTGAATATTTCTCTTATGGCATTGGAGAGTCCTGTCTTCAATGCTTTGAGTTCAAATTCATTGTTTCTAGTATGTCTAGTTCCTTTTCCATAGACTTTGATTATTTTACCTATCTAATCCCTGAAGACTCCTCCTAGACTAGCTAATCTCGGGTTCCCTTTGGAAGCCCCATCAAAATTTAGTTTAACAAATCCCATTGGTGGGGGAGACCAAATAGTGGGAGAAGAAGGACCTTGGTTGGGGGTATTTCTTAGAGATAGCTGAGAGTTTTTTTTGTAAGCCAAGGGAAATCAAGATGATAACTTTAACTAGGGAGCATTTATAATCTTGATCTATCCATGCTCTAGTGAGGATTGTTTCTCTTATGCATTTTTGGATTTGAAGCCATATGCAGTCTTTGTCATGAATAATGTCTTTGAAGATTTTGTGATTCCTTTCTTTTCATATTTCCCAAACAAGAAATCCTAGAAGTGGATTTTAGGCTCAAGATAGGACATGATTGGAGAATTCCAACTTATTTTGTTGTTCTATGGTGGAAGATATGTTGGTACTATATCGAGCTGATTTTCTGAAAAATAATTGTGCTTATGTCCCATAGAGATGAGGAGAATCTACAGATGTTGAGAAGATGCTCTATTGATTCTCCATTTTTCTTGTTGAGGGAGCATAAAGTTGGGTCAGTGAAGCCCCTTTTTCATCAAGTTCTCCTTGGTTAATATTTTATTTTGAACTAGGAGCCAAAGGAAGAGTGAGACTTTGGGCCAAATGTTTTGATTCCATATAAGTTGCCATATATGATGTAATACCCCAAGACTGAGCCCTGGTTGAAATTGTAAATATGTTTTATAGGCTGGTGAGTCGGGTTATTAAAAGTCAAGAGGCTTATGTGATGATTAGGTCAGAGAGCCTAGATGCTAAAGGCCAGTGAGCCTAATTTTGTATATGTAAACACTCATATCATTAATAAAATGCATCATTGCATGTAGAACAAATAGGATAAAAGAGTATGGGGGACTAAACTCCACTAGGAAGGGAAAGGGAGGGATAAGAGCCTAGAAAGGGGGCTAAGATAGAGGGCTTATTACCAAAGGAATATTATATATTATTCTTAAATACTATGATGAGGATAATTATTTTATCCTAAGTTCTCATGGGAAAGAGAATGAATCCCAAGTGGAGAGAAAAGAACTCCTTGAGAGCCATGTGTCATCAAGGGCACATGCAAATAAAGGTGGGGAAAATTAGTCCATTTCCCACTCACTCAGTCATTCACGCATTCATCCATTCATTCCATGTTTTCGATGGGCCTTACCTCTTAAGCCTGCACACACTCTACAGCTACCTTGTACCTTTTTGGTTATCAACAATAAATTGTATCCTTCCTGGGATGCAGAGCGCACCTGTACCTATCTGAGCCAATGTTGTACCTTTCTATTATGAGCAACACCTATTACATGCCCTAAATGTTGTTGTTGCCTTCACCTGTGTTTTAGCTTAACGTTGTTGTTGTCTTCACCATTACCTATAATTGGTTTACTTAAGCATTGAACTAAAGAAATGGGTTGTCGGGCCCGTGGATTGAAGAGGCGGGTTGTCGGGCCCATGAGCAACTCTCTCCAGGTGAGAGAATTGTTGGGGAATTGATTTTCCTAAGGGAGCCCAACTGCATCTACAGTTCTCTAAGACTTCTTGTCTAGCCTGTTGCACAATCCTTGGAAGGGAAGTGGGGCAACCGAAGGACTATTGAGCAGAGAAGGGGCACACTTCCTAGGGTGGGACATGCATGTGGGGAATGAGAGATTGTAGGATATTAGTGTGAGTTGGCACCTGGGAAAAAATCCTTCATGTTGTCTGTATTGTCTAAGCCTAGCTTGGAATCCCTTTACCCAGGTGGATTTTAGTCCCAGCTCGGGGGTGACCCACTGTTGAGAGTTCTGAGCAATGTGGTCTAAGGCTAGGAGCATCGTGGAAGGTCTGAACACAATTGGTGGTTTTCTATAAAAGATAAGTATCAATTGTGTGTTAATTTACATGTTGTGTATTTATACATGTGTTTATATTTATGGGTATTTCTTGTGTATGTTGCAAATATATATTCATTGTTATTCCACATAAATATGCGTATTCATAGTATGTATTTGTCTGATTAAAGTTATATATACAGACACACACACACAGATGGTATTGTTGTTTTTTATGGAGTGGCATGGCCCCGGCCTGGGTGGCCTGAGATGTGTTACAATTTGGTATCAGAGCTCCAGTTTTCAACACTGAGCCTAGATGGGCCATGTAAGTGGAAATTGAAGCAAAATTTTCATAGAGAGTTTTTGTCGAATTGGACAAAATTCGAGTTTCAGAGCATCCTTGAGTGCCAAGAGGGCGTTGATAACACACCTTAATTGTGTTTGAAAGCTTAGAAGGTGAAGCAGTTCGGGAAACCACAATGGTCGTAGGATTTGTTTGGGAAAGGTTTGACTCCTTCAGAGTCGTCAGATCTAGAAAAAGGAGTGCGACGGTTAACCCCTCAAGTCCTTCGGACTTCGTTACTTCAGCAATTTTTAAGTCTTTGACAGAAAGGAGGCAAAAGCCTTGAAGCTCCAAAGTCCCAGAGTGAATCTACACTGTAGACCATTTGGGAGAAGGCGGGTCATTGGATCCCCGAGTGGTTTGGCAGTTCGACACTCACGGGAAATTTGGTTGCAGTTGCGCGAAGTGAATATTTCTCCGAAGTCTGGAGCCAATTTAGACCGTTCATGTTTGGGGAACACATGTCTGCAAATTAGCAAGTGTTCAAAATTTCGGCGTTCGATAGTTCGGGGGTTGGGTGGTGACTAGCAACAAAAAATTCTGAAGCCTGAAGCCTCGAAGTGTCGGAGTCCTAAAACTCCAGAGGAACACATGTTCGGAAGTTTAGCGTTCGAGAGATTCGTAATGTTATGTTGAGAAGTCTCCCGAAGTCTCGAAGCTTCGAAGAGTGACAGTTCAGGAGTTCACCAGTTCGACATTTGGATGATTTAAAGTGTTCTAGTGTGAAATCCTTTGAAGCCCAAAGTTCTGAAGTCCCGGAGCGTCGGAGTCCCGAAGCTCCAGGGAACACTTGTTTGGAAGTTCGGTGTTCGGTTGTTTTAAAGTGTTCTAGTGTGAAATCCTCTGAAGCTCGAAGTTCCGAAGTCCCGGAGCGTCGGAGTCCCGAAGCTTTGGGGAACACATGTTCGAAAGTTCGACATTCATGTATTTTTAAGTGTTTTGGTGTGATATCCTTTGATGCCCGGAGTCTCGAATTCCTGGAGCGCGGGAGTGACGTGGCATGTTGACATCACCTAGGGTGATGTGGACCCACTCTAAGCATATCACGTGTCATCTTGTTTCATTGTTTTCACATATTATTATGCCAATTGGAACTTGATACGTGTCACACATAGAATGGGCCACTTGCATCTCTGTATTTTTTGCCACATATCACCCCCCTAGTGCGTAGTTGTTGATGAGACTCTGGAAGTTCAGAGATTGGGCATTCAAGGATATGGGAGTATGTTGTTGCAAGAAATTCCAAAGCGCGAAGCTCCAGAGAGCTTCTCCAAGAGTTCGCTAGCTCTACGTTTGGGGAACATAGCGTTTGGTGTGGTCCAAACTTTCGAAGCCCAAAGCCACGGAGTGTCGGAGTAATAAAACACTGAAACGCCAACCCGAGGAGTTCATAAATTTGACGTTAGGGAGAATTAAGGTGTAAAGGTATAAGGACCTCCAAAGTGCAAAGCTCTGGAGAGATTCTCCAGGAGTTTGCCAGTTCGACGTTCGGAATAAATTTTGTATGGTGTAGGCATATCCTCCGAAGCTCGAAGCTCTGGAGCATCGGAACCCCGAAGCTTTGAAGAGGTATCGTTCAAGATTTCACCAATTTGACATTCGAGGGAAATGGGATGTGTTGAAGGTAAAACCTCTAAACCCCAAATTTCTGGATCCCCGAAGTCCCGAAGCTTTGGATAAGCACCTTTCAGCTAAGCGCTTGATCACAGCCCGTGGCAATATGAATTTTTGGTCGAAGTAAAAGGGGACTAGAGCCCAAATTTTTTATTTTGAAGAAAGAAAAGGGATTAAAGAAGGATCCTGTATATTTTTGAATTGTACAGACCGGAAAATAATGGAGATTATAGAAGCCTGTAAACCTAAAAAGGGGATTCAACATGAGTCCAAGAGCTAATTTGGCTCTGAAGAAGAAGAAGAATTGTACAGGGATTACCTCCCGGGAAGCACAATTTTCAAATATTCATAACTTTCTGCTCAAAAATCATAATTGAGCATGGAAGCAGGGATTGAAAAGATCTTGAAATGTAGAATATAACTACTCACTAAGAAAATTGACCTGGGTAGGAATTTTTTCAGGAAAATCAGAATAAAGAATTATGATGTATTATGGAACCAGAATTGAGCATAATTTCTTGAATTTGTTAAAGCAATCAGCCTAACAAAATTTTGTTGGTTGCCCATTTTGTAGAGTTAACATCTGCTAGATCAGATCGGGATCAGCATAGAGTGTAGAGGCATGGAAGATACACAGGGGGATTACAGCTAGGAAGATTAGATAAGATGGATGGATTTCCATATGGGTATTGAAGGTACAAACTCAAATGGATATGGAGAAGGAAATGAAGAAAACATGAACTTGGTAGAGACCATTAAAAAAATTGCAAAAAGATGTCCAAAATCATAAAGTTGATAATGAAAGTCTTATGAAATCCAAGGAGCAACAGGAGGACTTCAACATGAAGTTAATGCATATCTTATGCATAATAGAAAAGAAATAGATAAGGAGAATGGCTCAAGCAAATCAGGAAGTCACAAGTCTCCTGATGAGAAAGGTAGAACAAGAAGTGTTAGCAGACATCACCATCGCTCCCCAAGGAATTCCATAAGGGGAGCACACAGTAGCTCAAGTCCATCCCATGTCAGGAATCTTAAGAAGAGGTTTGGGGTGGATGAGCTACAAGGGGAAATGAACAAAATCAAACCTCTTGTGTTTGAAGGTGAGTACAAGAAGGATGAGGATGCAAAGACATGGTTTCTAGGCATGAGAAAGTATTTTCAATTACATAATTATTCTTCACATGCAGAAGGAAGAATTTATATCTATCATCTCAAGGGAAAGGCATCCATGTGGTGGGACAAAATTGTGTAGATGCAACACATTAAAGAGAAAAATGTTACTTGGAAGGAATTCAAGAAGTGTTTTCAAAAGAAATACTTGACTAAGAGATATTATGACAAGAAAATGAAGGATTTCTTTGAAATCAAGCTAGGGAGTATGACCATAGATTAATATGAAAGAAGGTTTTTAGAACTCTTAAAGTATGTCTCCTTCATCAAGGATGATACAGTTAAAATTCAGAGTTATTTGAGTGGGTTGCCATCATTCATCAGTGACAAGATACAATATGATAATTGTTAGGCTCTAAAGATGTCCTAAAAACAACCTTAGTTTAACATTAATTTAGCAACCCGAGGATTCGTCTTCTATTTCAAGAAAATCAGAAAAGTCTATGCAAATAGCGTATAGAGGCTAAAATCGTTTAGATAAAGAAAATCCGAGTTTATCAACAATCAAGTTCCTCACACATTCATTAAGTTTCTAAAGCTAAGATCCTACTGAACAAGATTGAAATCTGATCTATAATGTGTTATGAATTGAAGGCATGAATTAAATTGTTGAATTGATATAATTAAGGGACAAGAATTGAATCTGATATTAAAGGAATGAATTGATCTAATTAAGAAACAGGAATTGAATCTATGAAAACAAGTTGACCTATTGATGACTATCTAATCTGCTAGAAATAAATAACTGAATACTGTAAATTGAGACAAAACAATAATTGAACAGCAAATGCTAACTAAGTAGAAGGAACATCAAACGCCAATTAAGCGAAAGAAACAACAAATGCTAATTTAACGGAAAGGAACAGCAATTGCTAATTTAATTGAAAGGAACAGCGCATGTGAAAATGAGAGGAACTGTCAAGCAGTAAACTACAACAAATGGATTCTGTAATAGACATCAACAACATTCAAAGGAAAACATATATCTTCTACCAGCAAACAATATCAAAGCATTGACACGCTTATGCATTATCTTAACGATGATAAAAAGGATTTAAAGTTCGAAACAAAAATAAAACTGATAAAATACAGATTAAGACAGTAACTCCTTCAAATTGGGCCCTTGGTCCTTAGAAGCACTGCTGCTAGAAACTCAGTATGTGAAAATGATAAAAACATTCAAATCCTTTATTAATTCCATAATTGATACAACATTTACAGAAACTATTTGCGCAGAGCAGTTATGAGTTATGAATGCTTGAATAAAATTCCTAGATGATCCTTTCCAGGATTCACTACTATTTATATATTACAAAATATGGGTAAATAAATCTATCATGAGGATCGAGATATCCTCAGGATCGCTATTATTATTTTTGAAGTTTACAAAATACAGAACTAATCTCTCTTGAAACTGCTTTACGCTCCATATATTTAGCCTCCAATAGCTTACGCATCTTTGAAATATCTTCTGCTATCGTGAGTTTACCAAGATTTACCCATTCCTGTAACAAAATCAAACAATTCCAACCATATTTTAGAATTTATGAACTTCAACTCAATGATAGTTCTAGAAGACATTTTAGTCATTTCCTATCCTATTTTATTCCTAAGTAATAGAAAAGTCAGTCAAGATGATGTCATAAATCATGGAAATGAGGAGAATATTTGTACCTTTTCATAACCCAACATACCCCCCAGCTTACCTTCTTTCATGTCCTCGTGCAAGCTAAGTTCTTACATGTAGAGCAGTGATGTTGTAAAGAGGAAAAGTTGGTTCACCAAGTGCTCTGAATCCATTCTTTCTTCTGAGTTCTCCAAAAGTAGCGTCTTCCCTCTTTTTATTAAATTGATAATCTCTCTGGTAATCCTATGGAGGAAACCATATAAGAGGGGGATTATATCTACACCCAATCCAGGCAGGTCCTTCCTCCTGGATCATTCTGGCATATCTTTCTATTCTGAAGGTGTTGCAAAGAAGTTCCTGAAACCGAAGGGCTCTCTAAACTTTAATTCAACTGGGGAGGCATCCCACCTTAACTTGGAGCCAGCAAGAGATTCTTCTTTGAGTTCCCTAAAATAGGCTATGCATGATCATATAACCTGTTGATGAATGGGCCTAAAGAGATTCTCACTCCCTCCCTTTTCATGAATGTCCTATGTTGCATGATAGCTGGAAAAGACTTTGGTGGTTCCCCCTAATCCAGAGATCTAACCCGGTTTCTCTCTTCATGACATTTTTGTGGGCCTTAGCCCACCTGACTTGATTTTTAGTGAAAGATAGGAATTCTTTAAATTGGATGTCTCCAATAAAAGGACCAGGATTATCTCTATTGTTGTCTTCCAAAATGAAATTATGGAAGTATAACTCACACAGGAAATATTGTACTTTCTCTTCCTGCGCCCTAAAACAAGACACAAACTCAGAGATAGTGGTGAATTTAATCGGTTTACCTGCTCGAATAACTTTCACCCTCAGCTACAGGTAGTTTTCTAATAAAAACAAAGTATAATTGGTAGCATGAGCCCTACAATCTATTGCATCAGTGTAGATATCACAAATCTCTTTGATTTTCTCCAAAGCTTTTCCCAATTGACCTTGTACTTTCCTTATCTTCCCTTGAGCCTTAATCATCTCAGCATACGTCTCATTTTCCATTGTTGACATGATTTTGAGTCGTTTAACAACTCTTTGGTGCTCTATCATGGTCACCATTTCATCTCTGGTCTGAGTCAAGGCCTACTGGGCTTGTACCAGTTCTGCTTCTAGTCTTTCAATGATGGCACTCTGATCTTGAAATTGAGATACCTCTTCATTCTGACAGGTTGCTTCTTTCATTACTGGAATTACTATTTGATTTTATGCATCTTTGATCTCCAGAGGAGTGGGAATTACTTCCTTAGTTTGGTCAGTTGTTCCTCCTAGAATTTTTTGTTGAGCCTCTATTTCATATGCTTTGAAAGGAAATTCCTCTTTATTTTGAACATCTACCCTTTATGCTGTTGTAGTCTCAGTCTAAGGTTCCATTTCTATCGTTTCTTCATGGATATGCAACTTTGTCTGTGTTCCTACAGAACTCGTTTGGACTGCCCTCCTAAGAAGGGGGTTCCTTCCCTGTGCTCAATGTCTTTTGGTCTTGTTTCGTAGATCATATCGGCTTGCTCTAGTTGTTTTCTTAATTCCTTGATAATTTCCTTAAGCTTGCCAACTTTCTACTTTAATATTTTAATCTTTTTAACCCTTCTCTTCAACAACTTGTTCTCTCGTTTTAACTTTCTAATTTTGTTGTGGCTTTTGCCTGATTTTTGTTTTTGTTTTTGTATTTACCTCAGTATGAGGTTCTTCTTGTGTTGTATCATCTGGGAGTGGCATCTCAGTGTCAGGGAAATCTTCAGCGGGGTTTGAAGGAGAGGCTGGCACCTTGTTTTCTTCTGGCCTGTTTGTGTCTCTGTTAATTGAGGTCCCTAAACTCCCTAGAACCTGAGCTATATCTACCTCATAGATTTTCAAAAATTGTTCTATGAGGTGTCCCAAGGCTGGCTGGGTATTTTCCTGACTGTTTCCTTGTGGTGTTTGTTCTATCTGATCAATTCCCTGAACATCTCCCTGTAAGGGCTACTTTGTTATGTCATGAATTTCTTCAGGTTGTTCTGTTGTATCCTAAATTTATTCATGGTGTCTTATTCATATGCTTCTTCTTTTCCCTTCAATTGGGGCTTTAGGAGCAACCATTTCTCTTTTTCTCTTCCTCGTTGATGCCTCTACTTGTGAGGTCTGAGTCTCTACAAATTGGATGGGTTCTGCCTCGACTTCAGGTTGAGGAGGCAAAACTTCCATTTGGACAGTAGGTTCCCCTTCCTATGCTACTTCAATTCCCTGGGTTGGGTATTCATGTTGTAATTCAAGTTGCTCTAATTGTAAGGGCCTATTGGCCTCAATAAGATCTCCCCAGGTCATTTGAGTTTGACTTAGGGCCTTATTTACTATCAGTTTTACCAATCCATGGTGGCTGATGATAGTAACGGAATATTTTGCCTTCTGTGTTCTTATAGCAACCTCATGTAACATAGCATTTAGAAAAAATTGTAAATTGATTACTAACAGTTGTTTAAGCGCAGCTAGTAGTTTGAGGTGGCGTGGGTGGATCACAACATATCTTCCATCGCAGGTGATATACCTCTGTATGACACTTGCTAGTTATTTCCAGGGTTCACTGAGAGTGCTGGGGTTAAGTCCCTTTCCCTTTTTATCCAATTCCTCTCCAGGGTCTATGAAGGATTCTACAGCTTCTTTAAGTGTTGTATATCTTCCAGACCATTTTATTCTTGTGTTAGGAAGGCCAATAACCTTTGCTACAATTTACTAAGTGACTGGAATTCGTATATCTCGAACCATGGAGGTTTCTCCTTGCAAGTTCTGAAATAATTATATCATGATGTCTGTATTGTATCCCTACAACCGATTGAAGTACTTCGTCCACCCCAGACGGTGTAGGATGTCTTTTGCATGCTCAGTTACCTATAAGAGTGTTGGTTCCCATCACACACTTCGGCCTCCCATATTTCTATAAGTAGGTGAGGACGACTAACGTTCCTTACTGCAGCTTAACTCAACCAGATTTTTGAAAACAATAGACATAGCAAATATAGAACGACATTGTGTGTATATATAAAAATGTGCATTTTCGTAATTATTGCATTCATTGAAATCTATTGGTAAATGTGTCGGGCATATACCCCCCCATAAATAGAAAGGTTGACCTCGGCCATCAAACGTACGAGTGTAATAATGGCGGGGAGTGACTGTGAGGTGTGATTTCTATGTCGTCGTTGCCGCTGGAAAAGACAATCATTAATAAATTTCAATCAAGCACTTTAACAGTACTAACGATAATCATTACTTTGTGTGGGAAATTCAAATTATTGTACCCATGGTAGAAACCATTTGAGGAAAAATATTCCGAATGATTTTAAATTTGTTCACATGTTAAAATTTTCCACATATCATAACGTTGTTACTCTCCCCTTTTTTTATTAGATATATCTGAAATGATAGCCTCAATGTTTAGAAAAGGAAATCTAAAAACACACTAAAACTTGGTGTATTTAAGGTATACTTCGATACCACAGGCAGAGCCACTGCTGATAGCAGGCGTCCATAGCCTCGATAGGGTTGTCGTTTAACCCATAGATGAGCCTGTATCCTTAATAAATGGTTTGAATTGTCTTTTCCAAAGAAGACCATTATCCTGGTTTGGTAGCCAGATGATGATAATGCCACTCACTAGATCGTAACCTAAGTGAACAAGTCGACTCGTGATGAGGTCTCTTGTCCTTTGACGAAAAAGTGCCAAAGGCCATTGCCCTGGTGTGGTAGCCATAGTGGGAATGTCACTTATTTTATTATCTGATGAATGTGGTAGGTTGGCTTGTGATGAGACCCCCTATTCTTTATGGAAGAAGATTATTACTTTGTTAAAAAACTTCTCT
>ML787647.1:108844-133789 GCA_009831015.1 Picea engelmannii | reverse complement strand
TATATATATATATATATCTACTCCTTAAGAGTAAGGGATGGCGTAAGAAGTGTAAGAATGCCAAGTAAGAATGTATTTAATATTCCTTATTATGATATGAAATCAATTATCATTCAAGTACATGTAGATATATAAGGGAAAGAAACGAATTATGGTGGTTAATGAATTGTGAACAATTTTTAAAAGGATTCAAAAAAATTAACCCAGAAATATTTTATTAAGGTATGTTAAATGATCCACACCAAATGACAGATAAGAGATAGTGTTGAAGAAAAGGAATCAGTGAAGGTCATACCCAAAGGAGTGAATGACATAATCAATGGCATGTTTTAAGAAAGGAGCCCCAATAAGAAAAAAAATCGTGAAAGGAACAGCAAAGGAACAACAATTGTTCTTTTAAAAGGAACGACAATCGTAATTTTGTTTGGATGATATTATGTACGAAGGGAACATTAGTCGTTCTTTTCAAAGGAACGAAAATGGTTTGCAAAGGAAACAACGATCGTACGAAGGTAACAATAGTCGTTCTTTTCAAAGGAACGACAATCGTTTCGTTTTGAGTGAACAATATTATGTACGAAGGGAACATCGGTCATTCTTTTCAAAGGAAAAACAATCGTTTCGTTTTGAGTGAACAATATTACATATGAAGGGAAAAACAGTGGTTCTTTTCAAAGGAATGAAAATCATTTCGTTTTCAGTGAACAATAGTGATCATCACCCATCTAATTAAGTGATTAAAACTCCCACGAGCATTTTTGTTCAGTGAATATATAATTGATTAGTCATAAACTAAATTCATTCAATTACTATGGATAAGTTTATGCAATAATCAAAGTATTAGATGTTCTATAAGAATGTTCATTTTCTTGTAAAAACAAGGGTTATATTTGTTGATTTTTTGCAATGCGGGATAAAGGTAAAGAACAAAAAAGAGTGTTTAATTATATTCATTATAGTCATCTCTTCTGGTTTGTATTTTCTCAAATGACTTTCCTATAAAAAGAAGAGCTAAAAACTCAATCAAATCTGTAAAAATAACTATATACAATATATATAGTAAAAAAAATTCATCATTTATGGAGTTGAGGGTGATGGGTTACCTTCCCAGCCAGCCAAAATCTGAATAGTAGGGTCCTTACCTACTTCTTGGCAGAATGATTCTTTTGAAGGCGGCTGATGGTAAAGTCGTAGTTGGTGTCCATTGACCAAAAAGGGAGACCCAGACCCATCGATGGTAATTAAAGTGGCAGTTCCATTATCATGAACTTCATTAATTTCATATGATCCCAGCCACCTTATCTGTAATTTTCCAGGAAAATCCTGAAATCTGGAATCATAGAGGAGCGCCCAATCACCTTTTTGTAAGGATTTCTTCTTGATATGTTTGTTGTGTCAGTTCTCTCTCTGTTGTTGAATGAAAATTGTGCGCTCCAAGGCAGACAGGCGTGCTTCATCCAATTCATTGAGTTGTTGTAGGCATTGTTTATATGCCTCTATGAGATCCAGTCCAATCTCCTAGGCCATCCTTAGAGTCTTAATCTCAAATTAGATTGGAAAGATAGGTTCTTTACCATAGACTAAATTATAAGGAGAGTAGCTATTGGTGTTACGCCATGTTGTGTGATAATCCCATAAGGAATTTGGGAGCTCAGTATCCCAATTATGTCGATTTGTTGAGACCATTTTCGTCAAAATTGCCTCCAAAACTTTATTGGTGCTTTCTACATGTCTGTTTTCCTATGGATGGTATGGGGAAGTAACTTTGTGCTTAATATGATAATTGTCTAGGGTGGTCGTGATTCTATGAGATGTAAATTGTGACCCCCCATCAGTGATTACTTCCCTGGGTCGTCCATAACGTACAAATAATTTGAAAATAAATTTGATGACTACTTCCTTTGTTGCATTTGGTAAGGCTTCTACCTCTACCCATTTGGTCATGTAGTCCATTGCAACTAGAATATAGGCCTTCTTATTTGAATTCGGATTGAAGGGACCAAGGAAGTCTAGTGCCCATCTCTCGAATGGTTCTGCGACTAGTTGTGCTTTCAGAGGCATTTCATCAGCCTGACCTGGTTTTCCCATCCACTAACAATTGTCGTAGGTCTATACATATTTCTTCGCATCTCTGAATATTGAGGGCCAATAGTATCCCATCTATAAAATTTAATGTCCAATCCTGCAATCTGCAAAATTCCTGTCACAAGGCTCATCATGTCATGCCTTCAGTATGCCATAGATTTTGTCATATCGTACGCATCTGGGGATCTGGAAAGCAGCCCCTATGTGGAAGAGATATCCATCGATCCAAGTGAATCATCCTCTACACTAGACGATTAGTTTTCTTTCACTTGATGATAGATGTGTCGGTGATTTCCCCGCTGCCAGATAATTTACCACGTCAACATACCAAGGTGGTTTAGAAGTGACGGCAAACAAATGCTCATCTGGAAATTGATCTTCAACTATCAAGGAGTCATCCATTTTGGGTATGCAGGACAGGAAGTCTGCAACAAGATTTTCTCTTCCGAGTCGATCTTTGATGGTGATGTCAAATTCCTGCAATAGAAATAACCATCGAGTGACCCGTCCATTAGTAATAGGTTTATTAGCTAAATATTTAATAGCAGAATGATTAGAATACATAATAATTGGATAGACTGTTATATAATGACAAAATTTATTGATGGCATGTATAACAGCTAAAAATTATTTTTCTGTTACTGTATAATTAGATTCAGCAGGAGTGAAATTCATGCTGATAAAATAAATAGCATAGGTTTCTTGTCTTCTTCCTATCCAAGGACAGCGCCTATGGCAATATCTGATGCATCGATGGAGATGTGAAATGGTATTTTCCAATTTGGTCCTCTTAACACCGGTGCTGTCAAGATCAGCTTCTTGAGTCCTGCAAATGCCACATCACAATTATCAGACCACTGAAACTCCACATTACTAGTTAAAGCATGTAAAGGTGCAACAGTTCTTGCAAAATTTTCCATAAATCTGCGATAGTATCCTGAAGTGCCAAGGAAACTACGTACCTCAGTTTGTGTGCATGGTGTAGGTAGATTAAGAACTACCTCTATTTTTGTTGGATCTACCCTAATTCCATCTGCAGAAATATAATTCCCTAACACCACACCTTCCGTCATCATCATGTGACATTTCTCGTGGCTTAAAAATAACCTGGTAGCAATGCATCGTTCCAGTACCATTTCCAGATTGTCCAGATCTTGATCAAAGTCGTCACCATAGGGTGTGAAATCATCCATGTAAACTTCAAGTCCTTCGCTAATCAGGTCACTGAATATGCTCAAAATTTCCCTCTGGAATGTGGTTGGAGCATTATATAGTCCAAAGGGCAATACTTTGTATGCAAGGGTACCCTAGGGGCATGTAAATGTAGTTTTATCTTGATCTTTTGGGGCAATATGGATCTGATTATAGCCACTAAATCCATCTAGGAAAGAAAATAATTTCTCCCCTGCTAAAGTATCCAAGACTTGATCAATGAAAGGTAAGGGGAAGTGGTCCTTTTGGGTGGATTTGTTAAGTTCCCTGTAGTCTACACAGATTTTCCATTTTCCATTTTTCTTAGGGACGATTACCAGTGGGAAAACCCACCGACTATCTGAGATAGGATATATAAAATCTATGTCCAACAGCTTTTGTAATTCTTCTTTAACAATATCCCTGAGATGGGGATTCAATATTCTTTGGGGCTGTCGGATAGGTCGGGCATATTTCTCAATATAAATATGGTGTGTGCAAAGTTGCGGATCAATACCTTTCATGTCAGAATACTCCTAGGCAAAAGCTTGTTGATATTTAGAAAGGATTTGAATCAGTTTTTGTTGTTGTTGCGCATCTAAATTGGCATTAATGTTCAAAGACCTCCCTGGTGCAATATCAACTTATTTGTTGTTATGAATAGCGATAGTCGGGATTTGTTGTTCCATTAAATCTTCCAACGAGTCTCCATGTGCTTCACAATCTAGAATAGCTTTGAGCATATGGCACGTAGGGTTACTCACAATGGTTGGGTTGTTAATAAACCCACTAATCACGTCATCCTCTAATTGGTTCTTGAGTCTAAGAGCTTCTTCCAGCATGAGAGGGGCACGTAGATCCTTTTCTGGATATCTTGGTGATGGCAACTGTGGATATACAATAGTTGGGCTTGGCTTGGCTGGAGGATATAAGATGAGATTTTTGTAACACCTCCTCTAGAAATTGTCATATTACCCGTACGACATCATATGTATGCATTTGTTGTTGCGAGCCATGGTCTTCCCAGTATTAATAGATTCCCTTCGAATCCACTTCTTGGGTTAATGATGAGGAAATATGTTGGATATTCCCATGAGTCAACTGAAATTGCTATATCATGTAATGTGTTGACTGGTCTAACCACCGGTCGATCGACCAACTGTAACATAATTGGGGTAGGCTCGAAAGAGTCAAAACCCAGGGTGTTGCAGGTTTCCATAGTCAGGATGTTGATGGCCGCCCCCCAAATTGACTAGTGTATTTGGAAAAGAATAGCCCTGGATCTGAACTATCACTATGGGGTTCCCTAGATCTACATATTTGGCTGGTTCTTCTCTAACCCAAAATTAGATTAGACAAGGATCCTACCACATGAATAGTTGATGATGAATTTTTAATTTTCCTAACATGCTTCCTCCCACATAGTTCCTTGATTGTCTTTGCATAAATTGGAATGTCTTGCAGAGCCTGCAAGAGTGGGATCTTGACATATAAATTCTTGAGATCCCCTGCAATGTCGAAGTTAGGATACATGACAGGTTTTTCTATCATTGATATTTCAGGGAATGGGGGAGTAGGAGTTGCATCCTTATCAGGATCTTGTGATTCGACTGTGTTTCCTCCCTGCTCTGTTTATTCTGATATGACCATAGTCGAGGGTGTTATTGCTGGTTGTATGTTATTTTCATTTTCCTGCTCTTGGAAATCGTTACTTTCTTCAGGAGATATTATACACCCCGATCTCAACTAGAGTTCGTTGCACCCTGTCGAGTTGGTTTCCCCTTCCCCATTCTCCATAATCTAGACTTGGTCTATTATTGGGATTTGGGTGAGGTTGGGCTGGTAATTGAGGGCGCAATTGTGGTTGAGGATTTTGGGGTAATTGGAGTGGGGCTTGCAAAGTGGGTTGGGTTTGAGGGGCCATCCTCGTGGTTTGATTGGTTATCCCCATGGGGCGCTACCAATTTTGGCTCCAATTTGGGTTTTGGGCAGCCGTGTTATACCACTGTGAAGGGTAGGGATTGTTGTTTGGTGAAGGAATATCCAAAAATATTGAGAGGGGGGGGTGAATCAGTATTGCCTACTTTTTATTTTTACCTTCATCCATATTAAGCACACATATTAATTATTCAATTAAGCAATATATGATGAACAAAAAACCCTTATGAACACAAGATTTTATTGTGGAACCCAACAGGGAAAACCACCAACTCTTTTCTCATTAATAAAAATTTCTTTTACAAAACTGTTTTCAAGCTACAACTTGATGGGGAGACATTCCCAAAGTTTCTTCAGCTACAGCTGAAAGGATGTTGCCACACCCCATTTACCATCTACAACTGGAAGGATGCACCCACACCCTCATTCACCAACACAACTGGTAGGAGGCTTCAACCCCCTGTTTAGTCAGCCACAACTGACAAGGAAGCGCCAACTCCCTCTATTCACCAGCACCAACTGATAGGAGGCTCCAACCCCCTATTTAGTTAGCTACAATGGACAAGGAAGCACCAACTCCCCTGCAGGCTCCAACCCGCCCATGCACCACCCAACCACCCTTAGTTTATAATGTAATTCAATCTCTTATGTACTTCACTAAATTTGACTCATGCAGCCATTGTTGTAATTTCTACTTGTCTGTTGCAACCTTTGCTTGTATGGTATTATGTATCAAGAAATGGATTGCATAACTGCTTCTTTGTCTTCTTTTGTTCTTGATCTTCAATAAGACATTGACAGGAACCTTAGAACAAATAGTTCTTCATCTTGGACTCTACTTCTGTTTTGATCTTCTAATGTGAACCACAGAGACACATTCTTCTCGCCTCTTTTTCTCGTTTATATAATCTTCAAACAGGTGTGAAATTTAAAACATTGTGTCCCTTTATTTGAACCATTGTACCTTTTCATTTAAAATGATAATCTAAACTTTAATTAATATCATTTTTCTTGTTTATTCTTTATTCATATTTTCATGATTTAATTCTCTTTTAATCATGATTGTGTATCGGTTCATTTTTGTTTGTCATGAGTTGATCACATTTTAATTACCTTTACCGTGAATACCTTTCATAAATTGATCACAACATGGATCAATTTTGATCCTTTATACTTGTTCACGGATCTCAATTAATTTCACAGAGACCAGATTCCATAGAGGCACTTCCTTCAAACCATAACATATGATCATGCATTACATAACCACGGGCTTTACCAATTATAGCGACATAAAACAATTTCCTTTTAAAACTCTTATAGCATATGACCAACGGCGGTGACCTCACATTAGGTAAGACAAGTGTATGAGCGCTTTACCAAATCAACAGTCATAATGCAATCTTTTGATGAGACGGACGGATGACGGGATTTTGGCACTTCGACCTTCGGGTCTTCGTGACTTACAATATTACAAAACTCCTAATTACGATATCGCCAAAACAATCGGACGGTTCACATTTATATTTATGGAGACATATCAACGTTCAACTTTAACCTTACACTCATCCTTTCACTGCTAAATCCAACGGCCAAGAATTTAGTCATTCATCAAGATGGACAGCTATCATAACTTCGTCACTTTGCCCTTTGGACTTCATCCCTGTGACACTTTGGCATTTCATCCTTCGCGACTTCGTCCCTACGGCCTTTCGACACTTCGACTCTTTGCAACTTCGGTCATTCAACACTTCGATATTCGGGACTTCGAGACATTGGGTGAGTGCAGTGGTAAAAACTCCCGAAGAAAAACTCCCAGAGTGATGTAACTGCTTACATCACTTGATGATGTGTCACGAGTTGAGTAGTTGCCACATGTCACTCATATTCATAATCTTCATGTACCTAAAATGATGAATCAACTTGACACTTGTCATTGTTTTGATTACACCACGTGTCCTTGCTGACGTAGTCTACTGACGTGGTATGCCACTTGTCCTTCTCGAATCAACGGTCCTCGTTCTCCCTTTGATCAACGATTGTGATCAAATCGTGAGTTCACGTTTCACGAATTCTCACGAATTGCTCTTTGAATTCTTCACTCTTTGAGTCAGTGAAACGATGACCCTTCGCCACGTTCCCTCCTTGACAACGGACGGTCCCGATGATTTCGTAACTTGTCTCGTGCACCTTCCTCTGGATCCAATGGTTTGACAAGAACTCGGGTTTGATCCGACGGCCAGGATCTTCCAACGGTCCTTAAGCTCATGATCACCAATATGACCATCGTCCGTAATATGAGACAATCAACACCATCAATTTCCTTGATCGGATCACTGCTGACACTTCTCACCTTTTCTGCGCATTGATCAACTGTTCATTCTTTTCACTGATCCCGACGACATTTCTACAATCTGTTCTTCCTTTAGATATTGATCATTGAATCATTATTGATCCTATCGTGATCAACAATAGTCACATATTTCCTCTCTGTGCAATGTGCTATTCCTTCTAAGATTTGATCTTTTGATTATTCGCTTCCCTTGCTCGCTCTTTCGATCTCTGCACACAATTTGACATCTTCTGCTGACGGATATAATTTTGACATCAATGACAATCTCATCTGATATACTTCATCATTGCAGATCATCACTTCAACTGTTGACATCAATGACAATATTTTCAATGAGCCATGGTCTTCCCGGTATTAATGGATGCCCTTCAAGTCCACTTCTTGGGTTAATGATGAGGAAATCCGTTGGATATTCCCACGAGTCAACTGAAATTGCTATATCATGTAATGTGTTGACTGGTCTAACCACTGATCGATCGGCCAACTGTAACATAATTGGGGTAGGCTGAAAAGAGTCAAAACCCAGGTTGTTGCAGGTTTCCATAGTCAGGATGTTGATGGCCGCCCCCAAATCGACTAGTGTATTTGGAAAAGAACAACCCTGGATCTGAACTGTCACTATGGGGTTCCCTGGATCTGCATATTTGACTGGTTCTTGTCTAACCCAAAATTAGATTAGACAAGGCTCCTACCACAGGAACAGTTGATGATGAATTTTTAATTTTCCTAACAGGCTTCCTCCCACATAGTTCCTTGATTGTCTTTGCATAAATTGGAATGTCTTGCAAAGCCTGCAGGAGTGGGATCTTAACATATAAATTCTTGAGTTCCCCTACAATGTCGAAGTTAGGATACACGATAGGTTTTGTTATCATCAATATTTCGGGGAACAGGGGAGGAGGAGTTGCATCCTTATCAGGATCCTGTGATTCGACTGTGTTTCCTCCCTGCTTTGTTTCTTCTGTTATGACCACAGTCGAGGGTGTTATTGTTGGTTGTATGTTATTTTCATTCTCCTGCTCTTGGAAATCGTTACTTTCTTTAGGAGAGATTATACACCCCGATATCAACCAGAGTTTGTTGCACCCTACCGAGTTGGTTTCCCCTTCCCCATTCTCCATAATCTGGATGAGCTAGGTTGGTCTATTATTGGGATTTGGGTGAGGTTGGGCTGGTAATTGAGGGCGCAATTGTGGTTGAGGGTTTTGGGGTAATTGGAGTGGGGCTTGCAAAGTGGGTTGGGTTTGAGGGGCCATCCCTATGGGTTGATTGGTTATCCCCATGGGGTGCTACCAATTTTGGTTCCAATTTGGGTTTTGGGCAGTCGTGTTAGACCACTATGAAGGGTAGGGGTTGTTGTTTGGGTTTTTCCAAGATGGGGTAGAGTATTGTACGTTGGGCCACAAGGGATTTGCAGTTGGTTGATTCTGCCAGATGGGATTTGCAACTAGATATTGTTGGGGCTGCCAGTTCTGATTAGTAAATGGTTGGACCTGCCATGTGTTTCCAGAATTTTTTTGTTGATTATACTGCCCAGAAAATAAAGAGGAAGGGTCCTGTAGTGTACCTGGAGGTCGGGCCTGCCATTGGCAACATTGAGCCATCAGGTATAATGGTTATGTTTCCTCTTCTACTTCTCGAAAGACAAATTTTAGTCCAAGGAGCGATGGGCATTGCTTTGTTGCGTGATCTTTGGTGCAAATAGCACAAACCCAAACCACATCCAAAGGACATTCCCTTGGACCAATTTTTTTTCTACACCTGTCGAAAAATATGGCCAAAGTCTATTATACTTCTGCTTGTTTCTGTTTGGCCTGCAATACATCCAATTGTCTAGTCATAGTGCTCAGAATATCAGTTTTGAAATTTTCTAAGAGATTACCAACTTCAGCTCGGGTAACTCCTTCGCTGGTAACACTGTTATTTCTAGTGAGGGTAGTTCACATTCTTGATCTAGTCCGTGTACTCCCATGTGAGAACCTGATGCACAATAGAATGATGTTATCATAATTTTCTTGATAAATATCACCCTTCCCCATTAAATTCAATGTTTCTACCCATTCATCTTTCATTCCTTTTATCAAAGTGGCTTTGAACACCGCACCTGGTAATGTACCATAAGGAGATATTTGCAGATTATACTAAAATCTTTCAACATATTCCTCTAATGTCTCATTTTCTTTTGCATTCATTTGAAAGATTTCATATTTTAGGTCCCTAGTTCTACAATAATCCTGGTATTTTGTCAAGAAGGCATGTTGCATTTCATCCCATGAGTTTATAGTTCCGCCTCCCAACCACATAAACCAACGCAAAGCTGCCCCTTTCAAAGTGGAAGGGAACAATTTTAGTTTTTGGGGTTCATAGGTGTAATCGTAAACCCCTACATAGGACATCAAATTCAAATAAGAATGCATCCGGGTCTTCTGAAATCAATCCATGAAAGGTTAGTAGATTCTGCAAGGGAATTGCTTTCATGGGGGCATTGGCGACTGGATCAACTATCAAATATTTTAAGGTGGAAGTATGGGGTCATTGTTGATTTGGTTGCGCCATTTGGTCGAAGATATGCCAATAATCTTTGGGAATTTCTTGATTTGGGTGTTCTCTTGATTGATTACTTGATCCCCTAGGGGATTTGATTGCACTACCTATATCTAGGATTTTAGGTATGCCTTCTTCTTTCACAGGAGATTCAGGATCAGGTGGGGGTGATGGGTTTGCCTTGGAAACCCCGTTGGTTTCTCCTTCTCCTTCCTCCAGATTACGATAATTTCCCTCGTCTAAAGGGTTGAGGGGTGGAAGATCTGTGTTTTCAAAGCTCTGCTCAGTCCCTCTAGTTTTGCTATGAATCTCAGCATGGGCTGCAGCTGGTGAAACTATTGCTTGAGAGATTCGAGTAGATCCTTTCCTAGGTCTAATCGAAGCTTGAGATTCAGCTTTTCGGATGATATCATCTATGAAAGTGCTTCTCCCAGGGAGCATGGAACCCTGGGCTTTGGTAGTTTTTGGTGGAGGTTTCATTTTTTCAGGATCTTTTTTCTTAGTCATACATACTTCAGTCAAAAATTTCAAAAAATACCTATATGACCTCTAAGTATCAGCTGGAGGTAGGTGTTGGCATAAGCATCTTACTTATTGTCTGCGTAGGTTCTTACCTTCCATCTTCAATACCTCGTCCTCTAGAGACACAACCTATGCTATCTTTGAAACTCTCCCCGACAACGGCATCAAAATGTTGGGCTCTAAACATGTCCTAAAAACAACCTTAGTTTAACATTAGTTTATCAACCCGAGGATTTGTCTTCTATTTCAAGAATATCAACAAAGTCTATGCAAATAGCTCGTAGTGGCTAAAATCGCATATATAAAGCAAATTTGAGTTTATCAACAATCAAGTTCCTCACACATTCATTAAGTTTCTAAAGCTAAGATCCTACTGAACATGATTGAAATCTGATCTACAATGTGCTATGAATTGAAGGCATGAATTGAATTGATGAATTGATCTAATTAAGGGAGAAGAATTGAATCTGATATTAAAGGCATGAATTGATCTAATTAAGAAACGGGAATTGAATCTATGAAAACAAGATGGCCTATTGATGACTATCTAATCTAATGGAAAGAAATAAATGAATATTGTAAATTGAGACATAACAATAATTGAACAACAAATGCTAACTAAGTAGAAGGAACAGCAAACGCCAATTAAGTGAAAGAAACAAAAAATGTTAATTTAACGGAAAGGAACAACAATTGCTAATTTAATTGAAAGGAACAGCGCATGTGAAAATGAGAGGAACTGTCAAGCAGTAAACTATAGCAAATGGAATCTGGAATAGCAATTGACAACATTCAAAGGAAAACATCTATCTTCTACAAGAAAATAGTATCACAACATTGACACGCTTATGCATTATCTTAACGATGATAAAAAGGATTTAAAGTTCAAAACATAAATCAAACTGATAAAATACAGATTAAGACAGTAACTCCTTCAGATTGGGCCCTTGGTCCTCAAAAGAACTGTTGTTAGAACCTCAGTATGTGAAAATGATAAAAACATTCAAAGCCTTTATTAATTCCATAATTGATACAACATTTACAAAAACTATTTGCGCAGAGCAGTTCTGAGTTTTGAATGCTTGGATAAAATTCCTAGTAATCCTTTCCAGGATTCACTACTCTTTATATATTACAAAATATGGGTAAATAAAGCTATCCTGAGGATCGAGAGATCCTCAGGATCGCTATTACTATTTTTGAAGTTTACAAAATAGAGAACTAATCTCTGTTGAAATTTCTTTACGCTCCATATCTTTAGCCTCCAATAGCTTGTGCATATTCAAAATCTCTTATGCTATCGTGAGTTTACCAAGATTTACCCATTCCTGTAACAAAATCAAACAATTCCAACAATATTTTAGAATTTATGAACTTCAACTCAATGATAGTTCTAGAAGACATTTTAGTCATTTCCTGTCCTATTTTATTCCTAAGTAACAGAAAAAACAGTAAAGATGATGTCATAAATCATGGAAATGAGGAGAATATTTGTACCTTTTCATAACCCAACAATGATCCCAAGACTTTGGAGGAGACCATAAGGCAGGCTAAATGCATATATGATCAATATAAAGGAAAGACAACTTTCCAAAAAGCTTGGGAAGACAAGAAGAAGTACAAGATGGAACAGAGAAAGAAGGGGAATAAGCCACCATTCTTTAGAAATGGTCCTCAGGGACAGCTGAATTCTAGAGAGCCCATAATGATTGAGTCAGGNGGCCAAGGCAACCACCTATTCAATGTTGGGGTTATAAGGGAGAACATAAGTATAGAGATTGTCCTCACATAAGTGAAAAAGTGAGAGTTGTTCACAATGTATAGAAAGTTGAAACAGTGGAGGACATGGGCAGGAATGTACCCATGATCTATGCAGCCCTGGACTACAAGCAACCTGAGTTTCAGTCACACATGATTGAAGTGGAAGGTATGATCAACAACTAAACCATTGCAATTTTAATTGATTCAGGAGCTAGTCATAGTTATATAGATCCTAAGATGGTGGAAAGATTTCATTTTCCAAGGAGAAAGCATGAAAAATCTTGGTTGGTGCAGCTGGCTACTGGAGACAAAAGAAAATTTAATGAGATGGTTAAGTCATGCCCAGTGGAAATGAATGGACTGAGCACCAAGGCAGATTTGAACATCTTGCCTTTAGGTTCCTATAACTGTCTAATTAGTATGGATTGGTTGGACCAACACCATGTTATCCTAGACTATTATAATAACTCATTTACTTGTTGGGATGAAGAAGGGAACATAAGGACGGTGTGGGAAATTCCCAGTGCAATAATTTTCAAAGAAATTTCATCTTTGCAGCTAAAGAAATGTTACAGAAAAGGATGCCAAATATTTGCAGCTCATATGGAAGAAACACCTAAAGATAAGGTGTCGAATTTTGAAGACTATGCAGTCCTAAAGGAGTTTGAAGATGTATTTAAAGAAATACCAGGATTACCCCATAAAAGAGATATTGATTTCTTTATAAATTTGATATCTGGAGCAGCTCCAGTATCCAAGACCCCTTGCAGGATGAGTACACCAGAATTAAAGGAGTTGCAAATGCAACTTGAAGAGCTTCTTAATGTAGAAATTTTAATACAAATTTTGTATTGCCTGGATTCTCCTAATCTAACAATTATATGCCACTGTTAAATATAGAATCGCTTCTACTAAAATTCTTGTGGAATTTAAAACACAATCGCCAATTGCAATATTAAGAAGAGAGATCAATCACACATAACATAGATGTTTTACCGGGAAATCATAAAGCTAAAAACCCCACTATCATATATTACGTATATATCATGGATCATGAAACAATCTCATACAAAACTCTAATCCAAGAGCTCAGTACAATATACAATCGTCTCACACTATCATACAAAAATTGGCAATGAATGTGCCAATTTACTGCCTCCAGACAGCCTGCCTCCTGTGTGCAATCCCTGCTGATGGAAATCCCTACAATGAATGAATCCCTCTTGCCTAGGCTGTGCATTCCTCATGGGCACATCCAATGTGTGTGTGGTTGCATGAGTGCACTCACTAATGTCACAACTGATAGTCAAACTGCCCCTTTCACCTTCATCTCAACTGGGTCTCCACTGGATCTGACATGCATGTAGTTAACAATGGTAAATCTTCAGTTGCATGTGATACCATTGATTGTGAATTAATTAATAATTAATTCACTGATCTCTCACTAGTGTAAGTTCAGTTACAACTAGTACAACTGAGCTTAACTCACTTAACTAAGTTAAACTACTTTACAACTCACATAACTACACATATAACTCTGTTACAACTTCGAATCACTCAGTTACAACTAATTCAACTTGCATGTCCCACCAATCAACCTTTGAACTCAAATTTCCTATAGCTAACTGATTTTCCACTTCATTTAACTATTTCCAAGTGCTCATTGAGAATAGATTAATATTTATTGTCCAACTATTATTAAGGGATAATAATAGTCGACATACATCTATAAATAGAATTCGCTCACCATCTATAAATAGAATTTGCTCATCATCTAAAAATAGACTTCCACCTAAAACTAGCCTGAGGCTCCATCCTAGTGTAGGTGCATAATTTCCACTAGGATCTTCTTGTTGAATCTCAACACTCCCTATCAATAAGAAATGGATTATCCTTCACCCCGATCCTGTCTCTATGGTATTCGAATTTTCTCCTGGTGAGCGCCTTCGTCAGAATGTCTCCATCCTGATCTTCCGTAGGAATGTACTGAAGCAACATGATCTTCCGCTGCACACAATCTATGATATGATGATACCAGATATATATATGCTTAGATCTATCATGAAACACGAGATTAATCAAGAGTTTAATGCAACTCTGATTATCACAATGAATCACTATCTGATCTAAATGAGAACCAAAAAAACCAACCAAGATATTTCTCATCCAGATAGCCTCACATGTAGCTTGACTCGCTACCATGTATTCCGCTTCCGTTGAACTAAGTGCCACAGATCTCTACTTCCTGTTGTACCAAGAAACAACTGTAGATCTGATACTAAAGATCCCCCCTGATGTGCTCTTTCTGTCCATTGGGCTGCCCACCCAATTTGCATCCGTGAAGCCATGCAACTTCACCCCATTTGTTTGTATGTACCATAATCCATCCTCAGATGTGCCTCTCAGGTATCTCAGGACATGCTTACCCGCCTTCTAAAAGAGCTTGGAAGGCTTAACCATCGCTTGACTCAGTTGATTAACCGCATAGCAAATGTATGGTCTCGTGTTCACTAGATACATTAGCAAACCCACTAATTGTCGATAGACAGTAGCATCCACTACCTCTCCAGAAGTAGCATCATCTTTCCTCTAGTTTCCTGGAAGAGGAGTATCCAAGGGTTTGCATCCCTCCATGTGAAACTTACCTAGTATCTCCCTTGCATAATTGCCTTGAGACACAAAAATTTCACCATCTCGCTGCCATATTTCCAATCCAAGGAAATAATAAAGGAGGCCCATATCCTTCATCTCAAACTCCTTTGCAAGGTCCTCCTTGCATGAGTGTATTAGCTGCTCATCACCAGTCAGTATTAAATCATCAACATAAAGAACAATGATTAAAATCTTACCCTCCACCATTGCATCAACCCAAGTGGGATCCTGCACTACTTCCTAAAAGGAAGATGGTTCAGTCACAATACATTTGCTCATGAGAGCCATGTATCCAGTAAATCGATCAGGAGACTATCTCTGTCTGCGCTATGAAGTAGGTGCTCCTACATTCTGTGCAGCATCTAGTCTCAATCTATCAGCTTCTGTGGTGCGCTTTCTGCCATTTCTAATGGATGAATCTGCATGAGTGGCTTCCTCCACTCCATGAACCTCCTCATGTGGTTGATCCACATCTTGAGACTCATCTTTGGGAACCAGCAGTTCCTCTTCCGCATGCAAGTCTAGCTCCCTCTCAAGCGATGTAACAACCCTAAGTATTAATCAATTGACGTGGTTTACTTAATTGTTTAATGTATATTAGTTTAATTAATTAATTAATTAATTAATTGTCCTGATTTAATAATTGTTTGATGTATATTAGTTAATTAATTAATTAATTAACTGATTAAATATTTGGTTAATGAATTTGAGTTTAATAAATTTTAATTTATTAAATGAAAACTTAACATATCGAATGAGGGAACCATTTAAGAGAAAGGGGATAAGGTGGTTGGCATTGAATGGAGGGATAAGGTGGGTGAGTATTAATGAAAGGGAGAAGGCGGTGAATGAGAGAGGGGGAAAGGAGGATAAGAGGGGGAAAAAAACATTCGAGACGGGAGACTTTTGAGACTTTGGGGGAGAGAGCATTATTTTTTATATTGGAGACTGTATTGGGCATCTTTATTTTTGGGAGATTGGAAGATTGTATTACTAGTTTTTGGCTGGAGAAGCTTGTTGTAGAACTGTTACAAGGGGGCACCTGTTGATGGGATTTTTGGGCTCGGGGGCCAGGAATCCTAGAGCTAGGGAGCCGGAGAGGCTCTATTCCTAGCTGGCTGGGAGGTTAGACGGTTTTGGACAAAGCATCAGGCAGAGTTGGAGGACAGCAGTAGCATTAGTTAGAGGTATGTATTTTCATTATTCTGTTGTGTTATGTAATTTTTTTATGATCTGCTCATAAATTTTAATTATGATGAATGGTTATATGTTGACTAAGGAATTGTAAAGATGTTAGGATAGCACTTCTCTAATTAAATTTATGCTTTATAAGGCTCTGTTGGAAGAGACCTTCCACATGGTATTAGAGCTTTAGTTTGAAATCTAGGACCAAAGGCCCACCTACCCACCCATCCTCTTGACTTTGGACAGAAAGCTAAGCTATGTGTCCTATAAACAACCCTGAAACTCTCTAAAAACTCGAAAACTTGTTGGCCTATACAGGTAAAATCCTTGAAAAGGGTGATATAAACATAAATAACTAGGGGTATAAATAATATATTTAAGAAAACTTGTAAATCTGGGCCTGAGGGCCAAGCTCCAACTCCAGCTCCACCTAACCTGCAAGCCAAACACACACACACACACACATATATGAATAGTATGCACATTGAAAAATGAAAAGGTATAATATTTTACATATTGAAAGTGACAAATAATAAAACAAAATATATATATATATATATCAAGTTTGTTCTACCCTTGAACTTCTAAACAGAGGTATAAATAACCATATATAAATAAACATATATAAAAGACATTTATTTAAACTATAAAAAATATATATATACATATATAATATAAATTAATTAATTAATTAAAAAAAAAGTTAAGAATAAAAATATTGGGCTAATTACCTCACGGGCCCAATTTCCAGTTAAAGAACCAAGATAAGCACCTGCAATACAACATACGTCAGTCAAGGCCGAGCACCCAAGCACCAAACATCAAGACACATGGAGGAGGATCTCACAAGGGGGCTCAAAAAGGGGTGTAATTAATTAATCAATTAAATATAGAATATAAATATAAAAACATTTAAAAAAAAAAAAAGAGGGAGAAATTTTGGTGCCCGAGGGCCAAGATCCAAGTTAGCCTAGCATCTACACATACGACCGTAGGATTAACAAAAATACACAAGCCTAACACACCAAGTGCCAACACCAAACACAAGTGGTGGCCTTTGGCTCACATCCAAATATTGGGTCGAGGGCCAATCTCCAAATATTCTAACTGTAGAACACCTGCAATCAACACAACACAGATTAGCATCAACCAGAACACACAACACAAGTTAGAGCCTAGCGTCCAAGCACCAAACCACAAGGGAGCCTGCAAGCCTAAGTCATGCACTACACGTCAGTTTCCAAGCATACAACCGAGAACAAACCTATCAAATGTCAAGCACTTAATGCCAAGTCACAAGGTGGCACCAATACACAATGTGCCAAGCGAGAGCCCACGAAGGAGCTTAGTTTATGCACAACACATAAAATATAATAAAAATTTATTGGGTCGATCACTCATCAAGCCTAATATAAGCATATAACCAATAGCTTAGCCATGAAAACCACATCGTATTCCAAATCACGAAACAACACCATTACACAAGGCGACGAGGGAAATCCCACGGGGCGAATATCTAAGTTGAGTCTCGAGCTATCGGGTATCAAACAACATACATAGGAAGGAGCCGCACAGTCCTTTGGAGGGGCAGATTCCCTTGTCCTCCTTACGCCAGAGACCAAGTGCCAAAGCCAAGGCCATGAAACCATGCTGGCATAACAAAAGAATTTATACAGGGTTTTACACACAGGCCCAGCCCGAAAACGATAAAAAAAAAATATAATAATAATAAATGGGTGCGGGCTCATGGGTTTTGAACCCGCGACTGGTAGCCACACAACTCATCAAAAAATCGGTGCCCAAGTAACACAAAGCGTCGAGCCACCAAAACGCAAGCCCACCAGGAGGACGAGCCTACCAAAGGAACTTTTGTTTTCTCAACGCGTTGCACTACGCGTCCATACATGCCCCTCAGAAGATTAAAAAAAATATACTCAACACAAACAATCCGACTTACCCAGGTCCAAAATAAACCAGAGAAACCAAAACTACTCCATGAAATCGGTTATCAACGCCTTGAGAAATTACCTGTGGTAAAGGAAATGTCATGGGAATGGTTTGATAGCCAATGCCCAAGCTATCAAGCACCAAATCCCAGCGGCCAAGACCAGCGCCAAGCCACAAAGGGGCGATACAGTGTTGAATGCATCACGTTACAGTGTCGAACGCATCATGCTTATACCTTCAGGTAGGTATGATGCTGCGTTGAAGCGATGGCAATGGTAGCCACCACTACCAGCACCCAAACCACGAGCCATCAAACGCCCGACGAGGAGAAGTCATGAGAGAAGACCATGGGCAAAGCGGCAAGAGTAGGGAAAACCTCAGTGATTAGGGTTTGTTAGGGTTTTAGTAGTTGTTCTTATTTATTATCTAATTAAATGTTTAAACAAGCGGGAAAAGAGAGAGGGGCCAAGTGGACCTCATGCGAGGACCCACCGCTGCCTTGAGTTTTTATTATGAATTATTTTTTTTATTAATTTTTTTTATTTATTATGTTAGTTATTTTATTTTTGTTTTAATTACTTTAAATTTATTAAATTTGGTTTTAATAATTTAAAAACATTTTTGTGGTTGTTTTAAATTTTAAATTTTAGAATGATTAATTTCAATTTTAATTTATTATTATTATTTTAAATAATTAATTAAAGGATTAATGGATTAATAATAGTGATTAATGGATTAAATGACTAGTGATTAATTAATCAAATGATTAATGGATTAAATGATTAATGGATTAATAATAGTGATTAATTAATTAAAATTTGTAATTAACATAACATTGGAGCGAACGGGTTTTGAACTAGTGACCTATCCACCGAGAATAGAGCTTTCACCAAAGACCGTACACCAATGTGTCATGATAGTAATGATAGGTTAAATGTGTTAATCACATGCGAGAGAGTCAGTAGTTTCCTTAGGCGAAAACATCAATCTTAGAGGCTTTTGACCCTGACTTAGCCACTTCCCCTAAAGAGAGTAACGTATGTTTACAGACAAGTAAAAAAACAACAACTTACGCCTAACCCTATTTTCAAGTTTAAGTTGTGCAAATGTGAATTTCCTTAGACCCTCCCTGATAAACTCTTGGTTGATGCAGATTCAATTACAGGATGGTTAGGACTCGAGGAAATCGAGGCAGAGGGGTATCGACGCAGAGACCACCACCACCATCGCCTGAATTAGCTCTCATTTTGCGCTCTTTGGAGGCCATAAATGAGACTTTAAAGGGGCGTCAACCAGCAGGGATCAAAGTGGATCCCCCACCATCTAGAACGGGTAATCCTGGAGTGTCAAGGGATTCAGGGGGAGGGCCTCCACCCGAAGACATCACTAGAGAACTGCAGAAGATCAAACTCCCACAGTTTGCAGGGGGTCGTGTTAGTGAACGTGCAGAGGCATGGTTGGAAGGCATGACAAGGTGTTTCACCTTAAGGGACTATGCATCCACTTCAAAGGCAAAGATAGTGATCTTCCAATTAAGGGATAGTGCCTTGAATTGGTGGGAAAACCTGGAGAGGCAGTTGCACCTTACCCCAGACACCGTCTCTTGGGAACTTTTTGAGGAAAGGTTCCAAAGGAAATATCTACCAGCTTACTACGAGGAACAACAGGTGGGAGCATTTCATGCTCTAGTATAGGGAAATAGGACCGTAGAAGAATACGAGATCAGGTTTATGGAATTGGTCAAATATGTTTCAAATATGGATAATGATCAACAACAGGCAGAACGCGTTGTCTATGAGTTAAACCCTAAGATAAGGGCCATGGTGCGGATGTGGAAACCATCTTCGGTAGCAGAAGCAGTAGAAAATCCATGTTATGCTGAGAACACATGAACTTGAATGGAGGTATGAGGTCGACCTTTCCGCATCATCCTGGATTCATGGGAAAGGCCCCTAGGAAATTCTCCAAGGGAGGGAGCTCCAGGCCACCTCCATATGGTAATAGAGTCGCACCAAGGACAGTCGCCATAGGGATTTCAATGGTAGCGAGTGCAACATCCCGTTCTTCACCAACGACACAGGCAGGTCCACAACCTTCTCAGGGAGCAGCTAGTAGGGGCGGGGGTTCCAGGGGAAGGAACTCATTTCAGAGACCGTCACAGAGCAATGCGCAGGTTCCATCTCGTGTTATGTGTTGCGGGTGTGGAGGACCCCATTACCAGTGTGACTACCCAGAGTTGCAAGAAGGATTTGTGCATAGAGAAGGAAAGGCCCCGATGGGAAGAGCAAGTGGCAACCACCAGATTTATGCAGCAGTTAATAATCATCAGGCAGAACATCAATCCACGGTGGTGGAATCGTCAGGTATGCTAAATCGTATCAATGTTAAATTTTTATTTGATTCTGGTGCTACAGATAGTTTCATTTCACCATCTGCATTAGAAAAGAGGTGGTTGGCAGCCTACGAGCACAATGACTTTAAACAAGTCGAGATGGCTTTAGGGGAAAAACAAGCGGTATGACCTAGCATTGATAATTGTCTAGTAGACTTGGGAGTGTGTACTACCAGGTTGAAGGTATACGTCACTGCTCTCGGGACGTATGACCTAATCATTGGAATGGATTGGTTAGAAGCACATCGAGCTATGGTAGATTGTTTCCCAAAAAGGGTGCTTTGTGTTGACGATAAAGGAAGGCCAGTAGAGATCCACGGTGTACGGAGACGGGTGTCTCTACACTTTATCTCAACTATGAAGGTTAAGCGGTGCATGAGGCAAGGGTGTCAAATGTATGTAGTGGAAGCAGTGAATGAGAGGAAAGGACCCTCCTTGGATTAGTACCCAGTATTTCCAGAGTTTAAAGATGTTTTTCGAGTTGCCAGGGTTATCTCCTGAGAGGGAGCTTGATTTTACTATTGAGATAAAACCTGGTGCAAAACCAATTTCCAAGACTCTGTATAGGATGACAATGCTAGAACTTTGTGAGTTGTAGATGAAGTTAAAAGAGCTACTCTACTTAGGGCTGATAAGGCCTAGTGTCTCACCTTGGGGTGCACCAGTGATTTTTGTGAAAAAGAAGGATGGTTCCTTACGACTGTGCATAGATTACAGGGACTTGAACCGTGCTACAGTGAAAAATAGGTACCCAATTCCACGAATAGATGATCTCTTCGACCAGATGAAAGGAGCAGCGGTATTCTCAAAAATTGATTTGTGATCAGGGTATCACCAGTTAAGGATTAAGGAAGGCAATATTCCTAAAACTACCTTTCGAACTCGGTTTGGGCATTATGAGTTCGTTGTAGTACCTTTTGGATTGACCAATGCACCAACAATATTCATGAGCCTCATGAACGGTGTATTCCGAAAGTACTTAGACCACTTTGTACAAGTCTTTTTAGATGATATCCTCATCTATTCCAAGAACGAAAGAGAACATGAGTAACACTTGTGAGTGGTGTTTTCCTGCCTTAGAGAGAACAAATTGTATGGGAAGTTGTTGAAGTGTTCCTTCTTCCAGAAATAAATCCACTATTTAGGTCATATCATTTTCGGTGAAGGAATCTTTGTGGACCCAGAAAAGGTAAAGGCCATTATGGAATGGCCAGTGCCAAAAAATGCTCATGAGGTAAGAAGCTTCATGGGGCTAGCAGGTTATTATCGGAAATTTGTGGAAGGGTTCTCTAAAATAGCGAAACCCATCACCACTTTGCAGAGCAAGGGGTTAGGTATGAATGGACAGAAGAATGTGATAGTGCATTCATCGAGCTTAAAAGGTTACTAACTAGTGCACCAATTCTACGAGTGTCGGATATGGAAAAAGGACTTCACAGTCTACACGGATGCCTCGAAGCAAGGGTTGGGGGCCATGCTAATGCAGGATGGAGGAGTGATAGCTTATGCATCAAGGAAGTTGAAGAAACACGAGGAAATTTATGCTACTCATGATTTAGAGTTGGCAGTTGTAATGCTAGCTCTGAAACTTTGGAGGCACTATCTAGTAGGGAGAAAATTTGAGCTCAAAACAAACCATCAAAATTTAAAACGCCTCTTCACTCAAAGGGATCTGAATGTCAAGCAAAGGCAATGGAGTGAGTTCATGAGTGAGTATGATTTTGGTATTTCATATATCAAGGGAAAATAGAATGTGGTCGCGGATGCCTTGAGTAGGAAACCACGTGTCTTCTCCTTGGTACCCTTAAAAGTCAATCTGAGGGAACGTGTGTTGACGCAACTCCATGGAGACAGTTGGTATTTAAAGGTTACTTCAAACCTCCAGAGTGGGAGGAAATTAGATCCATAGTATGAAGGATATAGTCTGGAAGAAGACGGACTATTGAGATATCGAGGAAGGATGTACATCCCTAAAGGTGGGGATATTTGAAACATCATATTGAAGGAAGCCCATAGAGCACTTTATTGTGCGCATCCGGGTGTGAAGAAAATGTACGCAGACATGAGGAAACTATTCTTCTGGATAGACATGAAGCGTGATGTAGTCCATTTGGTCACCAAGTGCCTAGAGTGTCAACAAGTGAAAGCCGACCACCATCACTCGGCAGGCCTCCTACAACCACATGATGTTCCTATGTTCAAGTGGGAAGTCATTTCCATGGATTTTGTTGTGGGGTTGTCGCTCACATCTCATAGACACAATGTCATCCTTGTGATAGTTGATAAGTTGACCAAGAGTGTTCATTTTATTTCGGTTAGAGACACTTTTGATGTCACTGATGTGGCACGCGTGTTTGTAAGTGAGGTCATCCGTTTGCATGGGATACCTAAGAAGATCATTTCAGATAGGGCCTCCAAATTCACTTCTAGGTTTTGGACAAGTTTGCAGTCAGCGTTGGGGACTCAGTTGAACTTAAGCACAGCTTATCATATAGAAACTAATGGGAAAATTGAGAGAGTAAATCAAGTTATGGAAGACATGCTTAGGATGTATGTTATGGATAATCAAACCCATTGGGAGAAGTACCTACCTTTGGTAGAGTTCGCCTACAATAACAGTTTTCATAGCTCCATCGAAATGCCACCCTACGAAGCTTTGTATGGAAGGCCATGCAGAACGTCGTTGAGTTGGGAGAGGTTAGAAGACCAAGTAACAGTTGAGCCAGAGTCGATTCAAGAGATGGAGGAACAGGTGATTCAAATTAGGCATAGACTAAAGGAAGCACATGATAGACAGAAAAGTTATGCGGATGCACACATGACTGACTGAAGTTATAAAATGGGAGATCAGGTTTTCATTCATATCAAGCCTAATAAGAGTACCATTCGGTTTGGGAAGGGGACAAAGTTGTCACCTCAATTTATAGGACCATTCAAAATCCAAGAGAAAATTGGACACGTTGCCTATTGTCTCGTACTGCCACCCCACTTACATAAAACTCATAATGTTTTTTCATGTATCTACTCTACGTCATTATGTTGTTGATGAATCACATAAACTAAATTGGAAGGAATTGCAGGTATCGGATGCAAGGACCCTAACAGTAGAACCGTTACACATATTGGACCGTAGAGTCTAACAGCTCAGGAACCGTCTCGTAGACCAAGTTAAGGTCCAGTGGGACAAGTATAGTCCAGGATCTGCTACTTGGGAGGATGTCGAGACATTACGACGAGATTATCCCTCACTTTTTTTACCACCTTGAGAATATGTTCTCGAAAGTTGGGTGTATGTAACTGCACCTTTTCACTTAGACAACTAGGATTACCTGAGGAATAAACACCTTTATTTTCTCTTCACAGTGAAACTATTAAATGATACACTTGAACCTTTATGAATGTTTAAATGTTATTGATGATGATGGATATGATGTAATCTACTATGTGAATGTAAATTCTATGAATGTTTAAATGTTATTAATGATGATGGATATGATGCGATATACTATGTGAATGTGAATCCTATGAAGGTTTAAATGTTATTTGAATGATGTTGGATATGATGCAATCTATTGTGTAAATGATAATTCTATGAATGGGTAGCGTTAATTGAATTATGGGGTATTATGAGATCTATTTCTAATTTGAAAACTTTGATGTTAAAGTTGTTGGTACGTGGATATCGAATTGAAATTATGGTTGTATGCAATTACATGATGATAATGCATAGGTATGTATGAGTTTGTGTTACAGAGTAATCTGCAGGTCATTGGGCTATGAAATAGCCAAGGGATAATGGTAATAAAAGTGGATGTCATGACCACCGACCGAGAAACAATATGGTATGAATCTTTGTATGTGAAATTATATTGGTTTGAATGCAATGCTATGATATGTGGACTAGTGCAGGATTTCAGGTGGTGAGATTGCCTAAAATCAAATAAACGATGACAAAACTCCCAGCAACATGGTGCCACTATATATTCCATTTTAGGGTGTGGACCCTAGTTCTATTAGGAGGGGTGGAGGCATTTCCCACCGTGTATCCTCTGAAACCTGGAGTCATGGGAGGACGGTGTTAGCTCATGCTCCCCTAGACGTGTGATGATGAATGTCAGTTGCCTGTTGGGGAATCTTGGTCAAGATAGTGACACTTCCACTTACAGGTTCTATTTGGAGTTAGGTCAATATAGTTGACACTCCAAGATAGTCCAACAGAGGAAGGATAGGAATGCAAGATGGAAGTAAGTTAGGGAGGAAGGATGAGTAGAAATAGTTGAGAGTGTATGGAGATTTTCCTTATGGTGGAATTTATTGTTTTTCCTTCTGAAAAGAAAATGTGTATATATGAATATTCATAATTACTTAACTAAACTAC
>ML787647.1:75592-108794 GCA_009831015.1 Picea engelmannii | reverse complement strand
TGGATGCATACAGAAATTACTATAGAGATGATAGTTATTGTTATTAGTACATGCATGAGACTTGTATGTACTAGCTACACATGCATTTCTTGCACATGTACACTAGTATGTATGAGTTTTCTTGGCTTACTTACTAATAATGTCGGTTATTTGATATGAATGTGTGAACCATGTGTCTTTTCCCTTGTATCATAAAATACCTTAACTTTGGGACGAAGTTTCCTGAAGGGTGGGTGTATGTAACAACCCTAAGTATTAATCAATTGACGTGGTTTAATTAATTGTTTAATGTATATTAGTTTAATTAATTAATTAATTAATTGTCCTTATTTAATAATTGTTTAATGTATATTAGTTAATTAATTAATTAATTAACTGATTAAATATTTGGTTAATGAATTTGAGTTTAATAAATTTTAATTTATTAAATGAAAACTTAACATATCGAATGAGGGAACCATTTAAGAGAAAGGGGATAAGGTGGTTGGCATTGAATGGAGGGATAAGGTGGGTGAGTCTTAATGAAAGGGAGAAGGCAGTGAATGAGAGAGGGGGAAAGGAGGATAAGAGTGGGAAAAAGACATTCGAGAGGGGAGACTTTTGGGACTTTGGGGGAGAAAGCATTATTTTTCATATTGGAGACTGTATTGGGCATCTTTATTTTTGGGAGATTGGAAGACTGTATTACTAGTTTTTGGCTGGAGAAGCTTGTTGTAGGATTGTTACAAGGGGGCACCTGTTGCTGGGAGTTTTGGGCTCGGGGGCCAAGAATCCTTACGAAATCTTGGAGCTAGGGAGCTGGAGAGGCTCTGTTCCTAGCTGACTGGGAGGTTAGATGGTTTTGGGCAGAGCATCAGGCAGAGTTGGAGGAGAACAGTAGCATCAGTTAGAGGTATGTATTTTCATTATTCTGCTGTGTTATGTAATTTTGTTATGATCTGCTCATAAATTTTAATTATGATGAATGGTTATATGCTGACTAAGGAATTGTAAAGATGTTAGGATAACACTTCTCTAATTAAATTTATGCTTTATAAGGATCTGTTGGAAGAGACCTTACAAGCGACAATCGCATGGCTTTCCCCTCATCGAATTTTATATCTCGTCGCATAACAGTCATCTTACTGTAGGCAAATACACACTATAATTATGGGGTGTTTTTGTGTACCCCACAAATATCCCAACTTCAGCAGTCAGCTCCAGCTTCTTCCTGGCGTTCTTGGTCACATGTACATAAACAGATGAGCCAAAAATCTTAAAGTGAGAAACATTCGGTTTCTTACTAGTGAAAGCTTCTTCAGGTGTACTCATGCCAAGTACTCTATGAGGACAACGGTTTTGCACATAAACCATAGTGTTGCATGCTTCCACCTACAAATGCATTGGTAGGTCCCGATCATGCAACAACGCTCATGATGCACCTGCGATCATTCTGTTCTTCCTCTCTGTGACCCAATTTTTTTGTGGATTATGAGGTGTTATGGGCTCTTTTCAAATTCCTTCTTTGTTGTAGAAGTCTTTGAATTCTTTAGAGATGTAATCTCTACCATTATCACTCCTCGGAGCCTTCACTTGTTTCCCCGAATCTTTCTCCACCAATGCTTTAAACTCACAAGACTTTGAGAATGTTTGATCCTTCTTCTGCATGAAGAAGATCCAGCATTTACGAGAAAAGTCATCAACAAAAATAACATAATACTTATGTTTTGTTGTTGAAGCAACCGAGAATGGTCCACACATGTCTGTGTGAACTCTCTCCAGGATCACCAAAGCATGGTTCTCCTTTTCATGAAAGGTGGACTTTACATACTTCCCCATGGTGCAACCCTTGCACTGATCTAACTGAGCAAGCGTTCCCATTTGAAGTCCAGTAGATATTTGTTGCATGATCTTTAAGGCTCCATGATGAATATGGCCCAATCACATGTGCCATAATTCGCCCTCATCCCAACTCACCACATTTTCTGCCTTGCCCATCATGGTAGCGCAACCATCTACCTCCAACTTGTAGAGATTCTTAACTCGAATCCCTATCTTTTTGACTTGACCCATTGTTTTATGTCATAGGAAAGGTTTTCCATCATTGAAAACAACGTCATAGCCTTTGTCCTCCAACATTGTGACTGATACCAAGTTTTTCTTCAGACCTAGAGCATGCATAACATCTTTCAATTGAAATGGTTTACCCAACTCCATCTTAAAGGTAATGGTACCAATTTCAGTTGCACTGTATCATCCATCTTCGCCCATCTCTATATGGATTTTAAGATCTTTCTCTTCCAAGTCATTGAAAAGCTCCTTATCTCCTGTCATGTGGAAGGAAGCACCACTATCCAAATACCACATTGATCCCAATGCACTTGACGCCATGCATTCGATCAAGGAGAACTCAAGTTCAAATTGTGAGGCAAGAGCCTCACCAGCTGCAACTCCAATAGCCCTCTTGTTCTTCTTCTTCTTCGGACAGTTAGTAGCGAGACGCCCATGTTCGTGACAATGAAAACACTTCACTCTCGACAAATCCAACTTCTTGCCTTTAGACTCGGATTTTGAATGGAATTTATTCCCCTTCCCTTTGCTTGCCTTGGTAGCCAAAGAACAATATTCTTCATCATCATGCTTTGATGAAGAGCGATCTCTGGTGTTCCTCCTGAACTCCTCCTGCACTAGATCCGACCATAGTCGTTCCCAATCTGGGAATTTTTCCCTTCCATTGACAAATTCTTGATAATTGTGCCAATTCTTGGGAAGTCCTAGGAGCGCCAAGCTCACCAAATCATCATCAATGACTATTATTCCCACACTCCCCAGCTCATCCCGACATTGGACAAACTTCGTGAGATATTTTGGAATGGAGTCGCCCTTCTCCATCTTGATCTTCCAAAGTTTATCTTCGAGCGCCAATTTCCTATGGTCGTTGTTGTTTTGGAATAGATCTTTCAAAGCCTTCCACATTGCATATGGTGTGGCTTTCCCATGGAGGTTTGAGACAATGTGGTCTCGTACTCCCTCCAACAGGATCCTCCTCACCTCTTTATTTTTCCATGCATCAAGGTTTGCAGCCTCTGGCTTAGGAACATCCTTGTCAATGAATTACTTCAAGCCATTGTCTTCGAGTACTGCCTCCATCCTTTCCTTCCAAGCAATGTAGTTCGATCTTCCCTCGAGTGCATACTCTAAAATCTGTTGGGTATGTGTTATATTCTTTGCAAAAAAAATTCTGCTTCGGGAAACGTGACACCTACCTCGAGAAACGTGTCATGTATTTAGGTAGTTTTTTCGGGACATGGTTTTTTGTCGATGGTTTTCTATTTCCGGTTAAGAAATTAGGGTTTTGGACTAATCCAGGTCATTGGGTTAAGGTTTTGGATGTCGCTGGCTCCTATATGTATATTGTATTGTAAACAATGTAACACTATGAATGAATATAATATATGTTGGTTTTCCCGGTTTGGGTTTCCAGGGGAAAAATCTCTGTGTAATGTTTGTATTTGCCATTGTATCTTTTATATTCTTTTCTGAATATCTGTTTACAATAGACATTGTACAAGGTTAGAATTTACAAAATCAAGCCATTGAAAGCCATTTCGATCTTGAATCATTTGTAGCACCAAGAAAGTCTTTCTACAAATTCGAATTCTATCCAATCACAAACTCAACTTCTACAATTTCATGTGCTTTGATGCCATGTAGAAATTTTAATACAAATTATGTATTGCTTAGATTCTCCTGATCTAACATTTATATGTCACTGTTAAATACAAAATCACTTCTACTAAATTTTTTGCAGAATTTAAAACACAATTGCCAATTGCAATATCAAGAAGAGAGATCAATCACACATAACACAGATGTTTTACCAGGAAAGCATAAAGCTAAAAACCCCACTATCATATATTATGTGTATATCATGGATCATGAAACAATCTCATACAAAACTCTAATCCAAGAGCTCTCAGTACAATATACAATCGTCTCAGACTATCATACAAAAATTGGCAAATGCATGTGCCAATTTACTGCCTCCAGACAGCCTGCCTCCCCTGCACAATCCCTACTGATGGAAATCCTTGCAATGAATGAAACCCTCTTGCCTAGGCTGTGCATTCCTCATGGGCACATCCAATGTGTGTGTGTTTGCATGAGTGCACTCACTAATGTCACAACTGATAGTCAAATTATCCCTTTCACCTTCATCTCAACTAGGTCTCCACTGGATCTGACATGGATGTAGTTAACAGTGGTAAATCTTCAGTTGCATGTGAGACCATTGATTGTGAATTAATTAATAATTAATTCACTGATCTCTCACTAGTGTAAGTTCAGTTACAACTAGTAAAATTGATCTTAACTCACTTAACTGAGTTAAACTACTTTACAACTCACATAACTACACATATAACTATGTTACAACTTCGAATCACTCAGTTACAACTAATTCGACTTGCATGTCCCACCAATCAACCTTTGAACTTGAATTTCCTATAGCTAATTGATTTGCCACTTCAGTTAACTATTTCCAAGTGCTCATTGAGAATAGATTAATATTTATTGTCCAACTATTATTAAGGGATAATAATAGTCGACATACATCTATAAATAGAATTTGCTCACCATCTATAAATAGAATTTGTTCATCATCTAAAAATAGACTTCCACCTAAAAATAGCCTAAGGCTCCATCCTAGTGTAGGTGCATAATTTTCACTAGGATCTTCTTGTTGAATCTCAACACTTAAGAAGGGGTATATACGCCCAAGTGTGTCACCTTGGGGTGCTCTAGTTTTATTTGCAAAGAAGAAGGATGGAACATTGAGACTTTGTATTGACTTCAGGCAGTGAAACAAAGTAACTGTAAAGAATAAGTATCATTTGCCAAGGATCGATGACCTCTTTGATCAATTGAAGAATTCAAAAATATTCTCCAAGATTGATCTCAGGTCAGGTTATCATCAGGTAAGAATTAAAGATGAAGACATCAGTAAGACTGCTTTCAGAACAAGGTATGGTCATTATGAGTTCATAGTGGTGCCATTTGGGTTATCAAATGCACCATATGTCTTCATGTGTTTAATGAATGGTATTTTTAGAGAATACCTGGATAAGTTTGTCATTGTCTTTTTGGATGACATTCTTATATATTCCAAGTTGTAAGAAGATCATGAGCAACACTTGAATATGCTATTACAAGTATTAAGGAAACATCAATTGTATGCCAAATTGAACAAGTGCTCATTTTATCATAACCAAATTCATTATTTGGGGAATATCATATCTGAGGAAGGGATAACAGTGGATCCTTAAATGATTGAGGCCATTAGGGTATGGTTAGCACCTAAGAATGTGACAGAAGTCATATCCTTCATGGGCCTTGCAGGCTATTACAAAATATTTATTGCAGGATTCTCCAAGATTGAACACCCGATCACTTCCTTGAAAAAGAAGGGAGTGAAGTTTCAGTGGACATTGCAGTGTGAAAATTTTCCAACACTTGAAGCAATTATTAACCAGTGCTCCAATACTAAGGATTGGTGATCCAAATGAAGACTTCATTGTATGCACAGATGCATGTAAAGAAGGACTTAGTGGAGTCCTTAGTCAAAAGGGGTATGTTGTATGTTATGAATCAGGAAGTTGAAGGAGCATGAAAGGCATTATGCCACTCATGATTTGGATTTGGCAGCCATAGTGCATGCATTGAAGAAGTGGAGGCACCACCTCATGGGGAAAAGGTTTGAGTTGAGGACAGACCATAATAGTCTGAAATATTTATTTGGACAACCGACTCTAAATGCCAAGCAGAGCACGTGGTTAGAGTTTCTTAGTGAATATGACTTTGATATAAATCATATCAAAGGGAAAGAGAACAAGGTGATTGATGAACTCAACAGAAGAGTGCATGAGTTGCATGCTACAACCATTAGCATGTACCAATACGATTTGAAAGACAAAATCTTAGAGGTTGAAAATCATATTTTCAATATATGGAAATGGTAACAAAATTACAACAAGGTAATTTGCAGCATAAAATTGAGGACTACAAGCTGCGAAATGATGAAATTCTCAGGTACAGAAGCATAATTTATGTACAAAATTCCAAAGAATTGAAAATTTTGATATTAAGAGAAATGCATAACGTACCTTATGCTGGACACCCAGGGTATGATCATAAAACTATTGCAGTTGTCAAGAGCCAGTGTTATTGGCCATGCATGAAGAAAGAAGTTGTGGAGTACATTGCCAAATGTTTGGAGTGCCAAAAGGTCAAGGCTGAACATAAACACCTAGTTGGGTTGTTGCATCCATTACCCATTCCTGGGTGGAAATGGGAGGTTGTAACAATGGATTTAATCACCAAGCTGCCCAGAACAAACAAGCAGCATGATTCTATCATTGTAGTGGTGGACAAGCTTACCAAAGTTGCCCATTTCATTCTAGTGAAGCTCACTCACAAGGCAACTAACATTGTTGATATTTATATGAGGGAAATTGCACGATTGCATGGTATACCCAAGACAACTGTGTCTGACAGAGATCCAAAGTTTACATCAAATTTCTGGAAAGGATTTGGAACAAATTTGAATTTCAACACAAATTATCATCCATAATCTGATGGGAAAACAAAGAGGGTGAATCAAGTGATTGAGGATATGTTGAGGATGTATGTGATGGATAAACCATAAAAATGGGAAGACTACCTACATTTGGTAGAGTCTGCTTATAAAAATGGGTACCAAGCATCCCTAAAGATTAGCCCATTTGAGGCACTTTATGGCAGAAGGTGCAACACACCTATAAGTTGGGACAACCCAACAGATAGAGTAGTGGTTGTACCTTATTTACTTAGAGAAAGGGAAGAGAAGATGTCAAAAATAAAGAAGAATTTAAAGCATGCTCAAGAGAGGAAGAAAACCTCTGCTGATAAGGGCAAAATTCACATGGAATTTAAAGTCATGTATTCTTGAAAGTGAAGGCCAACATAAGTTCCCTGAATTTGGGAAATTGTTCAAAGTTGGCAGCTCGTTATTGTGGGTTGTTTGGAATCCTAGAGAGGATTGGGCATGCATCATATATGCTTGCATTGCCTACATCGATGTCTATTCATAATGTATTCCATGTATCATTGCTCAAAAAGTATGTACTTGATGCTAATCATGTTATTGATTGGAATGTGATTCAGGTGGAGCAAGAAGGCGCTTTTCAAGTGCATATGTTGTGCATACTGGACTGGAAGATCAAGCAGCTCCATAATCGAGCAATAGAGATAGTAAGGGTCCAATGGACTTGGCACGATCCTGAGGATGCAACTTGGGAGCATGAGGATGCTATGCAGGCATAATACTCGCATCTTTTTGAAGATTTTTGAAATTTTTGGTGATAANATATTACACTGAGGACACTGCATAAATAAGGGGAAGGGAATGTAATACCCCAAGACCGAGCCCCATTTGAAATTGTAAATATGTTTTATAGGCTAGTGAGACAGGTTATTATAAGTCAAGAGGCTTATGTGATGATTAGACCAGAGAGCCTAGATGTTAAAGGCCAATTAGCCTAATTTTGTATATGTAAACACTCATATCATTAATAAAATGTATCTCTACGTGTAGACCAACCACGATAAAAGAGTATGGGGGACTAAACTCCACTAGGAAGGGAAAGGGAGGGATATGAGCCTAGAAAGGGGGCTAAGCTAGAGGGCTTATTGTCAAAGAAATATTATAATATTATTCCTAAAGACTATGATGAGGATAATTATTTTATCCTAAGTTCTCATGGGAAAGAGAATGAATCCCAAGTGGAGAGAAACAGGCTCCTTGAGATCCATGTGTCATCAAGGGCGCATGCAAATAAAGCTGGGGAAAAATAGTCCATTTCCCACTCACTCAACCATTCACGCATTTAGCCATTCATTCTATGTTTTCTATGGGCCTTACATCTCGAGCTTGCACACACTCTGTAGCTACCCCATACCTTTCTGGTTATCAGCAATAAATCGTATCCCTCCTGGGATGCAGAGCACACCTGTACTTATGTTAGCCAGTGTTGTACCCTTTTGTTATGAGCAACACATGTTCCATGCCCTGAATGTTGTTGTTTTTTTCACCTATGCCTTAGTTGAACGTTGTTGTTGTCTTCACCATTACCTGTAACTAGTTGACTTAAGCACTGACCTGAAGAAATGAGTTGTCAGGGTAGTGGATTGAAGAGGTGGGTTGTCAGGCCCGTGAGCAAATCTCTCTAGGTTAGATAATTTTTGGGGAAGTTATTTTCCTGAGGGAGCCCAACTACAGCTACAGTGCTCCAAGACTTCCTATGCGACCTGTTGTTGAATCCCTAGAAGGGAAGTGGGGCAGCTGAAGGACTGTTGAGCAGAGAAGGGGCACACTTCCTGGGGTGGGATAGGCATGTTGGGAATGAGAGATTGTAGGTTGTTAGTGTGAGTTGGCACCTGGGAAGAAATCCTTAATGTTGTCTGTATTGTCTCATCCTAGCTAGGAATCTCTTTACCCGAGTGGAGTTTAGTCCCAGCTCGGGGGTGACCCACTACTAAGAGTTCTGAGCAGCGTGGTCTAAGGTTGGGAGGATCATGGAAAGTCTGCACATAGTTGGTGGTCTTCTATAAAAGATAAGTAGCAATTGTGTGTTAATTTACATGTCGTGTATTTATACATGTGTTTATATTTATGGGTATTGCATGTGTATGTTTCATGTATATGTTTATTGTTATTCCACATGAATATGTGTATTCACATATATATATATATGGTATTGTTGTTTTTTATGGAGTGGCATGGCCTCGACCCGGGTGGCCCGGGATGTGTTACATATGACTGGGATGTTAAAGTTTATGTTATTATTAGGTTACTTTCAATTTACTAGATAACAATAACATAGATAAGATCACTGAGAGAAACACAATCACAAGAGTAAACAAGCATTTATCCTGGGAAACCCTCAAGGGGAATAAAACCCAGCAAAACTTCCTTAATATAGATAGCCAATACAATGCCAAGATAATGAACCAAACAACACAGAAATTCCTCTCCCAAGGATGTGCCTCTCTCTCTCTTCCTTATTTCGGCAACTGGTAACTGCAACTTCCTTCAATACTTGTGCACTAGATGAGTGAGCTAAGTGTGTGTATATAAATGAGGCATTGGCCTCTCTTATTTATACAATTCTAGCACGTGTGGAAGTGTCTCTTCACTGGCAGGGCCGACTTCTTCTTCTGGGTGGTTATAACCACTTTTAATATATTTTGGGGCCTCTTTAATATATTTTGGGGCCGACTTCTTATTTAGCCTATTACAATTAGGGTTTGACCAATCCGCAAAAGGGGATTTGGCCAATTACAATGCCCAACATGATCAATCCACAAAAGGATATAATCAATAATAAATATATTTTATCTTTATCCACAAAAGGGGATAAGAATATTCTTTGCAGTTACACAATATTTTAACACTCCCTCTTAACACGAAGGATATTCTTTATCTTTTGACAGGTCGCTAGATGTCGACATCAACTAGGTAGCAGCATCCACTAGATAACATCATCAACTGGGCAACATCATCAACTGGGTAACATCATCAACTGGATAACATCATCAACTGGGTAACATCATTAACTGGATAACTGGGCACATCCACTTGGTCATCTGGCATCATGATCACTGACTGGCATATCTATAAATCATCGGAAGTTTTCTTCTCTTTATCTTCGTGAGAAAAGACTCTTTATTTCTTTCATCTTCACGCAGAAGACACTTCTTTCTTATCTTCACACATAAAATATCTTATCTTCACACAGAAGATGTCCTATGAGTTTTGCCATTCCTTTTATGCTCTCCCTTCTCTTGTAGTCATCTATCTCACCCATCCATTGGGGAGGAATACTACCATAGCTTCACTCCTAGTCATCCCACATGAACTGGAGAAGCTAAGATGCTAGCCTGGGCAAGATTAGACTCCCTTTCCATGATCCACACAGGATCACGACACAAACCTCAAGAGCCAACTAACCATTCCACATGGTCAAGGTTTGTGTTCCAAGCTACTCAATCCTTGGCTAGAGAAGATTATCTTCCCAGTGCCCCTTGGAGAAACATCCACATTCCTTGCTACGAGGGTGGTCACACCCCTCTCTATGAGGGTATTCTAGCATGTCCCTAGAGTATCCAAAACTCAACACTTGGACAGAGGCCAACCTTGGCAAATTTCTCATTCCCTTTCTCTATGAAGGTCTCTTCCTTCTCTACGAAGGTCTCTTCTCTTTTCCTTCTCTATGAAGGTCTACCTGTGGGATTTATCTTTCCTTCTTTACGAAGGTCTTTTCTCTTTCTCCTTCTGTACGAAGGTCTTGTTATGGGATCAAAAAAAAATCTCTTGTGGTTCAAAATATTTCCATGGTATAATACTATGCTACCCATCTGTTGGGAACCATCCATCTTCTGGATAGCTTTCATCTTGATCAAAATATCTGGGCACCATCCATCTGCTTTTCTAACTACATCAAATCATGATTCTTCATTTCGAACTCAAAGACATGGCTCCCTCTAGCACCAAGCTAATAGCTTCTAATCATCATCCTTGAAGTTTTCTTCTGTAATATCCTGGGTGCCTTCTTGAGTTCGAATATTTCTTTCTTTCTATCTTCATACTGGATCAACCTACTCCCTCTGCATCTATAAGAACGGTACCGGAGCAACCTGTAGCTACCTACATCTCATCCACTATATATGAGTATTCATCTTTTTCTTCATCTTGAATATTTATGCTTTGCATCTTTAGGAGCCTCCTGCTCCTATAAAAATATCGTATATTGTCTGGTCTTCACTGACTGTCACCATATCATACGTCCTTCTCGTGTTGTCTAACTTCTGCAAGTCACGGCATAAGTTCTTTCTTCCAAGACTTGTAAACTTACTTACAATATGCTTTATTTGTCACTCTCCTGAGTGATCATACATGAAATAAATATGTTATCTCTTTCTTCATCCTCTTCTTTGATACTTCCTTCATAAGTCTGCTTAGACACTGAAATAAAACGAGGTTAATTCACATTCTCACAAAAATATAACTTGTAATGATAAAGTATTAAAGTAAACAAGATACTAAAAATAAACATGAATACTGATCTTTTGTTTTTGTGTGGGGAGGCTCCACAAACTCCACCATTTGCTATCTTTCTTCAGATCAACTATCTTCAACTTCAAGTACATAATCCTTAATTTCTGCTAAATCTTTATTTGAGGGAGGAGATTCCTCTTCCTCTGCCACATGTGCTTGATGCTTTCTTTTCCCTTTTCCTTGAGGAGAGTCATAGGAAAAGTGTCCCAACTTTTGACAGTTGTAGCATCTAATCTTTGAAACATCTCTCTTCTTATCTGGAACTCTTACAGAGTTAGCTTCTTTATTGTTTCTCCCAAAGGAACTTCTTTTGTTCTTTTGAACTGTAAGAGCTTCCTCTTCGTCAACAATTAATCTCTTATGTTGGTCTGCAAGTCTAGATTCTTCGTGTGTGCAATTTGCCCATAACTTATCAAACTTGGGTAACTTGCTTCTTGCACACACTCCTTGTACAAAAGGGATCCAAAATGTTGGAAACCCATTTAGGGTTGTGGTTACAAGCTCTTTGTCACTAATGACATCTCCAATAGCTGCAAGCTGATCTTTGATCTAATAAACTCTCATAAGATAGGATGTGACAGATTCTGAGTTTTCTATCTTCATGTTATGAAGTTGATTTCTTAAGGTAAGATTCCGACTAATGTCTTTGCTTTCATATAACATGTTGATTGCTTCATACATTTGCCTTGTTGTCTATAGTTCAGATATATGAGGGATCAAGTGAACCTTTACTGAATCTGACATGATTATCTTTGCTTTCTTTTCATTCTTCTTATGCTTGGTCTTTTGCTCTTCTTCATCTGGTTCTAGTACACCCATTGTAACATGTTCTAGGAGATCATTCTCGTATAGAATCATCTGCAACCTATGCTTCCAAGATCTAAAGTTTCTATATCCTTCCAGCCTGTCTTCTACCCTCGTGTTGGTAGCCATTCTTTCTTGTAGAAGAAACCCTAGCCCTCCGGGCTATAGAAATAATAAAAAAATCAAATTTCTTGGATCTGAAAACTGAACTCACCAAAAGATGCGTTGGACTGAGGCGAGTATGCTGGTACAGTTAGATTTCAGAAAATCCAACTTTTACCCCTCCAAACTTGATCTGCAGATTTCTGGACTAGTGCTTCTGGTTTTCTAGTACTTCTGGTTTTTTGGTACTTCTGGTTTTCTAGTACTTCTGGTACTTTGTGAAAACTAGGGTTTCACTTTCTGGGAGATCTAGCCACTGAAAAAGTGCACCGAGGATGCCAAAATGTTCCTTGAGGTAGGGCGCACCTTTCTAGATGGATTTGGGGCTGAAAACCTTCTTTAATAAAAAGCCCTAATTTTCATGTACGGCAACAGTGACGTTTTTCTTTTTCCTATGAAAGATGCTCTCTTCAGCTTAGCTCTGATACCATGTTAAAGTTTCTGCTATTATTAGGTTACTTTCAATTTACTAGATAACAATAGCATAGACAGGATCGCTGAGAGAAACACAATCACAAGAGCACACAAGCATTTATTCTGGGAAACCCTCAAGGGGTAGAAAACCCAGCAAAACTTCCTTAATATAGATAGCCAATACAATGCCAAGATAATGAACCAAACAACACATAAATTCATCTCCCAAGGATGCGCCTCTCTCTCTCTTCGTTCTTTCGGCAACTGGTAACTGCAGCTTCCTTCAATACTTGCACACTAGATGAGTGAGCTGAGTGTGTATCTAAATGAGGCGTTGGCCTCTCTTATTTATACAATTATGGCACGTGTGGAAGTGTCTCTTCACTGGCAAGGCCGACTTCTTCTTCTGGGTGGTTGTAACCACTTTTAATATATTCTGGGGCCTCTTTAATATATTTTGGGGCCGACTTCGTATTTATCCTATTACAATTAGGGTTTGACCAATCCGCAAAAGGGGATTTGGTCAATTACAATGTCTGACATGATCAATCCACAAAAGTGGATTGATCTAATCAATAATAAATATATTTTATCTTTATCCACAAAAGGGGATAAGAATATTCTTTGCAGTTACACAATATTTTAACATGGGAGGGGGGTTATGTTGGGTTGTAATTAGATTATAAGCCTATTTGATGGTGAATTTTCCTTTGGTAGTGTGCCCCCATCACATTTTGTCTGGTCCCTCATGCTTCATAATTTTATGGTTGTTGAGTTCTGCCCACAATGCTTGTCATTGGGTTTGGTATTCATTTTGTTGCTTGGGTAGCCTTGGAATCCATGCTCTCCATTGGTTTTATGATGTTTTCTCTTCCCAATATTGACCGATCCAGATAGAGCCCTGGTTTGTCAAAGAGTCTCTTAGTTGGCGAAGATTGTACTTTTCCCCCTGTGTCAGCTATTGTTGCTAAGCATCATCCCAAAACAGAGTGTGATGGCCATTGCGCACCTCCTAAAAACAATGTTCTTGTATGAGGCCTTTGTTCTGCCACACAGTGTTGCATATGGTGGAGTCATTTATGTTTCCTTCCAATCAAATGAAATTATGGTCCTCCGTCTGTGGGTTGTACTTTTGTTGCTAGATTCTTCCCCATAAGTATTTTTACTTTGAAGCCATATCCAAAAAGCCTTCGCTCCTAGGGATGCCCTTAGAGTGTCTGGGTCTCTCAAACCCAACCCTCCTTCCCTCTTGGGTTGACACACTTTAATCCAGCTGAAAAGGGCCCATTTATTTTATTTTTTCTCTCCCCCCCCCTCCAGAGGAAGGATCTTTGTAGATTTACGACCGCTTTGATGATTGATTTGGGGGTAGCCAATGCTGAGAAAAGGTAGAGAGGCATTTCCTATAGAATTTCTTTTAACGAGACTAAATGACTGGGGAGATTCAGGGAACAATATTTCTAGTTGGTTAATTTCCTTTCCATCTTGACTAAAAGGCCTTCCCATGTCACATTTATTAAGGCATTCGTTGTTAAGGGAGCCCCAATATATTTATATGGTAGATAACTTATTTGGAATCCTAGAATTTTGGAGATGTGGTTTTGAATCGCTATATGTGTATTAAATAAAAATATTTGTGATTTCCCTTAATTAATGGTCGTTTTGGAAGCCTCCATGAAGTTGGCCAACACCTGTTTTACTGCAAATGCTTCCCAAATCATTAGAATTCCCATAAGCATTGTATCATCAACAAATTTTCGGTGTGAGACAGGCAGATCCTCTCCATGGAGACGAAGACTTGAGATCTTGCTTTGAGAGACTGCCTTTTGTATGTCTCTGCCTAAACCTTCCGCCATTAAAATGAAGAGAAAAAGGGAGAGCAAATATCCTTGTCAAATTCCTTGTGATGGAGACAAAGCGGATGAAGGTGAGTCATTGACAATGTTTTAAAAGAAAGTAGAATATGTGAGTAACATAATCCAATTGACCCAGGAGGGGGAGAATCCAAAGTCTAGAAGAGTATGGTGAATATATTGCTAGCTTAGTTTATCAAAGGTTTTAGACATATCCATCTTGATTAGCGTGCCTACCATTTTTGTGGTTTTCAGAGAGTGGATCATTTCATGGGCTAGTATGGTTCCATCCATACTTTATCGACCTTATACATAGCTAGTTTGCTCCTCATAAATGAGGTGTGGGAGGTTGGGTTTAAGTATATTGGCGATAATTTTGGCAATGATTTTATAAACAACATTGCAAAGGGAAATGGGTCGAAATTTGTTGGGGTCCTCCACTTTATCTTCCTTCGGGATGAGAGCTAGGAAAGTGGCATTGAGGGCTAGAAGGAACATAGAGAATCGTCGAGAGTCTTCCACTAGATCCATGACATCGTTATTTATTATAGGCCAACAAGCTTGGAAGAAGTCGGTTGTAAAACCGTCCGGCCCTAGGGATTTTCCTTCGAGAATTTCCCAAACTGCTTATTCTATTTCTTCCATAGTAGTTGGCCTTAAGAGAGCATCATTGTGATTTTGGGGAACCAAGGTCATAATGTTGCTAGTTATTTTGTTGATGGATTCACTTCGGTCTTCTTGAGTTTTTGTGAGTAGGTTTGAGAAGTAATTGGCCAATTCCTGCTCAATCTCAACATGCTCAATAAGTTGGTTTCCTTGCTCTATTTTGATGGAAGTGATATGATTTTGTTGTCTTTTATGGATAGTATATCTATGGAATAATTTGGTGTTACAGTCTCCATCTTGTAGCCACTTGACTCGGGATTTTTGTCTCCAAAGGGTTTCTTCATGTTTATCTCTAATGTCTTATTGACATTGCAACTCTACTTCCTCTATGGCTAGATGTTATGTTCGCCTTGCTTCTATGAGTTATTGTTGCAACTTCTCCATCTTTATTTCTTGTTCTTTCTTCACCTTGAAGATGTTTCTGAAGACTTCTTTGTTCTGTTTATTGAGTTTGGCCTTAATATATTTTAGTCATTGTTGAAAGTGATACATAGGGATGCTTGGGATGTTCTTGATTACTTGCCACCAACATTTGTTGTTCTCCAGAAAGGAGGGATGATATATCTAGAAAGATTCAAATCTAAAAGGTTTAAGAGGAGGGCTAGCTGAGAGGATCAGGTCCAGTTTGATTGTCCAGTAGTAGGATCCGGAACAGGGAAAGATTGAGGATTCAAGGTAGATCCCAATTAGAGGGAGAGAGTCCGAGACAAGGAACCTATCCAGTCTTGAGGCAATCTAATCAATGCCTTTGTTGTGGTTATTCCAGGTATGGATCCCATTAGAGGAGGTCAAGTCAACTAATTTCAAATTGGAGATGATGTCTTTTAGTTTGAGCGAGGATTGATCTAATATGCAGATTCCTCCTCTTTTTTCATCCAGGGAGGTAATGATGTTGAAGTCACCTCCGATGACCCACTGATGGTATTCTATAATGGATTTGAGATCTTGGAGAGAGCTAAGGAAAATTTATTTAGTAGGCATGGAGGGTGAACCATAGACGTTAGTTATGAAACCAAAGGAGGCAATGATGATAATTTTAAAGTGGGCAGACCGAGTTCGTGAGGTAGAAAAGAAAGAGGTTAGGGTAGTTTTCCCTATATTCAATAGGATGAGGAGTCCTCATGCAACTCCTCAGGAATCTATAGCGATAACTTGGGAGTGCTTCCAAAGTTTAGAGGCAAGGTCATGAAGGAGATTGTTGGGGCATTTGGTTTCTTGAAAGAGGAGCATGGTGGGTATTTCTTTAGCAATGAGTTTTCTCAACATCCTGTGTTTAGTTTTTGCATTGAGAGTGTGAGTATTCCAGGAGAGAATCTTCATGAGGAACAACGAGGGTTGAGAAGAAACGTATCCATCATCAGGTTGATTCTTTCAGAGTTAACCAACATTTCCCCAAGTTCTTGTAGAAGCTACTTGTTGGTTCTTCTACCTCATTTATTTTCCTCCTTGATCTGTTTTCTTGAATATTTGGAAGTATGAGTTTTAACACCAATCACATAGGAGGATGGAGAGGGATTACCTTTGGTTTAAGCAAAGTGCCAATCCTTTCTTCTGACGAGGGCCTCTTTGACCATTTGGATCTGTTGCTCCGAGATAGAGTTTGGGTCTTATTGTCTTCAAGCCACTACAAGGGATTGCAGATAGAGCTTTGTCAACTACATGTCCTCATTGTCTTTCGATTCTCCTTTATCTTCTCCTTTGTTTATCATTTCAATGTCTGGATCTGGAATCTCCTTCATTGTTTGCTCCATGATTTTTCATTGTTTGGATTATTCATCTTGGTCCTCTTCCGTGCTTTGCACCACCTCCTAGATTTCTTAGTCTTCTTTAACTGGGGTTGTATCTTTTTTATTTTACTCTTGTGAGGTCTTTAGGTTTTCAAATTGATTGCTTGTTGGTACGTTGGTCTGGTTAGGCGGGGCCATTGGATTTTTTGGATTTCTTCTTTTGTGGTTTACTGCTACAAATTCTTTTGCATCCTTTGTTGAGTTATTCTTCACATTAGATTGTTGTTTGTTGAGGGGGTAGTCTTTGAATAAATTTCCATGCTCGTGACATTTTCTGCATTTTCCTTGTCTGGGTTGAACTACTCTTAACAGAGACAGAGATATAGTGCCACTGAGTTAAATAAGTACGATCCATTTTCGAATACTCTGTCTTTGTTCTCCAAGCTTGTAATATTGTTGTAAAGAAGCCTTTAAACCACAATTTAAGCTTGATCTCCCCTTTTGGCTTCCATCTAGTCTGAATCCACCATTCCAAGGCCTTCTCCAATGACCAAATGCCCATAAATTTACCTATCACTGTGTGGTCTTGCATATGTTGAAAGCATTTCCCAATATGGTTGGAAGTGATATCGTATTTTGAGACTTCATCTATTTTGGGGATGCATCCTCTTGTCTTCTTATGATTGCTTATGTCTTTTTTTAGGGTGAGACCCATTGGATTAGCCTCGTCTGTCATTTTTCCCCTGCTTCTATTGCTCCCTCTGCTATAGAAACCATGCTTTGCTTTCTAGATTTTGATGCGTTGCGAGAGGCACCTTCTATCATTTCTAACATACTAGATTTGTGAGGAGCATGTGAGTTATGAGAAGTTCCCTGATGTGTTCCTCTTGTCAGGGTCTCAGTGTAAAAGGGAGCAGAGCTCCCTCCCTTAACCGTCGCTATGTAGAAAGTTGTATGTGTTATGTTACTATTTCCAAAACCCTTGTTCATTCATTGTTGCTCATAACATCGTATTATGGATTCTTTAATGTTCAACAACATAACCATTGTTGATTTCCATTAAGAATTGTGTTTTTTTAACAATTATTTTCTAAACTTTATAACTTGAGAATCTTGTTGTTTTCAAAATCACTTGCAATTAAAATTTAGTATTGTCAAAATCACAGTACCAGAAAAAAATAAAAAAATCATAGCATGATTCCTTTCACTTTCTTCTTCAAAAGGGCGTTTTTAATTTTCTTGGTAATGATTTGTAATAACCCTACCCAACATAAGCTATATAGGAGGGTGTTACCTGCTATAATTTATTTTTTTCTCTAATCGATCAAGAAATTCAAATAGATAAATAATATTATAAATAACATAATAACATGTACATGTAACCTTTCACATTGCTAATGACCAACACCTAGTCCAAACCAATGCTCCAAACCCATATATGCCAAATAAGGGGGAAATCTCACCAGAAGGGAAACTTTCCACTCAACTAATACAACACTTGAACCCATGTGTTACCCACCAATTGGGGCTCAAGCTTAATGCGAATGTAGGTTAAAATGTCACTCTAAGTACTCAACATAGATCACTCACTCTGCCTAATAAAATACATCAATGGGTCTGGAATCCAACTGATTAGTAATGTATGGTGGAGAGGCCTCTAGACTCATAATATCTGGCTCAAAATAATGGGCATTAGTACCCCCTAGTGATCAGGTACATCCCCAACCCCATTCACCCACACAATCAATGCTGGAGATATTATCAAACTACTCTCATCCAAATCACATATCCAACCATTCTCTTTCTCAAGATAAGAATTCATAATAATTCACAAGAATTCAACCCCCTCACATAAGGCAAGTTCCTATTTTGTAATGTTTCACAAGTTAACCTCTCACTCCCAAGAAAGTTGGGGTGAATTAGGCTTAGGGACAAAAATGAAAGTGTCATAAAATGGGTAATAGATGAAATAAACTTGTCCCACTTAGGATTTTAACCCCCGATTCAACTTAGGAATCATTTTCAAGTAAATATTCCTCTTCCCAAGCTCACAAGACCCTATATGTAGGTTGGCCATAATTGTCGAGTAAGATTCCCTTCCCTTGGGCATGATTTCCACCACTTAATTAACATTCTTCTAGGTCACTCCCATCATCTAACCTAAGTTAATGTGGGTCTCGAGAATATAAACCTTTCACATGGCTAGCTTTCCAAATAACCTTGTAGTATTTCTATAAAAAACATGAACCACAAATTATTTTAACTTTTCAATCATCATCAAAGAATACAACTTCATGAATCATCAAGGAAATAATGAGTCAATACCATCATCTCCAAAATAAGCATCACAATGTTTATCATAACCTAACCGATAAAGTCCATAATGAGGTATCAAAAAAATAAGCAAGATGCGTTAGAGCAGGGTGTTACATGATCACATGAAACATAAAATTAGTGTCCATAGAAATGTGTCAATACAACACCAATTTTGTGTTTTACTCTATTTCAATAAATAATAAAAAATATTATTTAAATCTGAAAAATCTCAAAATATAGTCAATGCACTAGTGCAATTTGTGTATATTGTGAGCATTTATTCTCCCCCTTGAAATAGCTCTCTCTAAAAAACTAGACACCCACATAGGTCACTCATTATCCTTACCTAAAATTTAGAAGTTGAAGAAACAAAACAAATTGCAAATTTCATCATTAAAAAAAAAAGCAAAATTGTTACCAATTTTCATGTTTTCACTTATAGTACAAGATCTCTCATATCATATTGCATATTCCCAATTCAGTGCAAATGTTATAGGGCTTACTATCCCTTAACATTTTATTTCAATGATTCTTCTTGCAAATTATAGTTTGTTCTAATGATTTATTTCAAAGAGATGTCAATAGCTTTGGCCATCATGTGCAATGTCATGACAAGAAAAGAGTTATCAATTTTAGGGGAGTAGAGAACAATGGCAAGGAAGACGATATGCCCCACTTTACAATAGTATTTTTCCTCAATTTTTAATTTGGTTTGTTTACGATGGTGTCCATTTCCTTGTTGAGCTTGCATTGCATTTATGAAGGGATTTGGCCCCATAATCAATTTGCATCTGAATTGATCTTGTCTTGCATTTGGAGTTATGCAAGGTTGTCATTGCGAGAATTTAATAAAAGCAATACATTCATGGATATTTTTAGTTTGGTAACGTTTATTTAGTATTTTAACCTACAATCCACCCGTTGTAACCATAATTGGGTGATGTGTTTTAATTTTTGTTTATTTATACACCGATGTTGTTTTGAAGGGGTCTTGAGACTTCAATATTTGGTCATTTCTAGTGCTTCAGATGATTGATGGGCCATGCATATGATGTTCTATTCTAATAGCATACATATTTCTTGAATCATGTTTACTTCGAATGAATAATTTTAGGTTGTATATGATTCACTATCACAACTAGGGCTTTGATAGGTATTTTGTATGATACATTTAGGAGGGTGATAAGTCACCAGTTGGTGATAATTTCAAGTCCCCTAGGTTTGGGGATGAATAATATAACTCCATTTTTTTAATGTTGGTAGCGAAATATTGTATTCTAATTGCTTTATTAAAACATGGAGTAGGTATAGGCCAATAAGATCCCATGCCACTTTGTAGAATTTAATCACAGATCCATTTAATCTAGATTATGTTTACTCAACCATATATAACAAATCAATTTTCAACTCACCTAAAGTCAACACTACTCATGCATCTTTGTTTAGGATTCGAACAATTTAAAGGAGACCATATCCATACATGTTTGCATGGTGGCCCTACAGTCTTTAGTGATGCCACGTGATAAAAAAAACCATTTTGTAGTTGGAAACATAATAAATCCTTCTCAATATCCCCTTTATAGGTAAGCCTCTAATCAGGAGTTTTAACTACAAATAGTTTTTCCATAACTTGTTTTGAATCCTACCTTGAATAAGTCTTTCCTTGATAATTATCTAGTCTTGATCCAATGCAGTTTGAATTATAAGTGGTCTCCCTTGGTGCTTCGAATTTCATCAACTTTCAAATGGTGGTACTTTTATTGGACCAAGATACCTATAACAACATTTGTCTCATGGCCTAAGATTTCAATATTTAATGTTGGTACTATTAAATATTTAACTACCTACATTTTACTTTATTAATTTGTTTTTAATCTTACCATTAAACATTGACATTGTTACATTTTATTTATTTTAATATAATGTTCATCCATCAATGTTGCATTGTCAATTTTAACTAAAGTGGCATTTGAAATGCAATTCAAGTCAATAATATAAACATCGATATCATTGACACATCTCTCCTTTTCTATAACTCGCTACTATTCCTATCTCATGGATAGTAGCTCCTATAAGGGGGGCAAAATGTATCATATTAAATTCACACTTGGGTACTCACATATGCCTACCCATTGTGAATTGCCATGTGCGGCCCACCCTTGTGTTGTATTCATGTGTGGCTCACCCAATGATGCCATGATACCTCTCAATTGTTTCTCATGATGAACATCTTCTTGTAGTTCCCCTCACCTTAGCCTAGACGTGAAACCTCACAAGGATGTCTAGCTCTTAGGTGGGGTCCTTGAATGCCTTCTATTCATTGGTCTCTCACTTTGGCCATTGGATTTACTGATTTTGACCCTTGGAACACCCACTTAGGGTAATTCCTAACTTTATGGGTTTCGCTAGGGGTAAACCCCTAGTTGGGTCCAAAATTATACAATATACCTCATTTTTGGGTCCATGGTAGACCAAAGCATTTGGAATTTCTATTTATGGGGTCAAAGTGAGTCAAACCTCATTAACTCTTCTTGATCTCTAAGTGGAAAGTGTACCATGGTTTACTTAGAGGTGCCCCATCTATACTATGTGACATGTGTAATATAGGGTCATTTTAGCATTAAAACCCCATATCACAATCATACCAAACCCATGACATTAGGTCAATAAGAGTGATGTGACTATTTTGTATGACTTGGTCCCTCCAAGGACTAACCTAATGTGCTCCTATGCCTATAGTTCATACCCTTGTGTATTTATACCCTCCAATTCCTCTTTATAAGGTCTTGGACTCATCAACTCTTCAACTCTCTTATCTCAGAAAACCCTAATTTACATGTGTACATCGGGATCAACACATTATCTCCTTTCACCACTCCCAAACCCTTAGGGTTTCTTGAACCTATCATCTTGAGCACCTCTACAAGGACTCCTTTGGCTAGATTGGCTCCAATATTACAATTTCAATTCATTCTTCATAGGCAACTTCATTGGCAAAGTTGCATTCATACCTTGGAAGTTTCAACCCAGCTACCACCTTAGGGAGGTTCCATTGTAACTAGGGTAAGGGAGGTAGCATCACCTCTGAGGACATCATGTCTCTCTACTCTGCATGTTTCATAGATTTATCTTTACAGTTGTAGATCTAATGTTTATCCGTTATATTGTATAAATATATTTTTGTATTGGAGATCGAGACAAGTCTTCTTTTGCAAGAATTTGGAGTTGTGTGTGCAGGTCATTCTAGAACGTGGTTCACTCTTGGAGGATTGTCACAACTCTCTACTTCAACCTAGGGAGCTTCATCATCTACAATGATGAATTGCAAGTGAGTTATTTTATATTATTCCTTTTGCATTTTTAGCACTAGGGTTTATAGCTCACTAAAGGAATGGTTGGTTAATTAAACTTAGTTAGTTGGTTCAATTTCCTTTTACTAATTTGATGGTAAAACCTAATTTAAAATTGACGTAAAGTACTTTAATAATCTACAACCATAAGCTAACATTAACAATATCTTAAAATCCCAATTAACCTAATGACATTCCCTCTCCTTTTCACCATCTTTTATCCTACCCCGACGTTCCTCAATTTAGCCCTAAAACCAAGTGGCAACTCCACTATAGGGTGGTCTTTCATCCTTGTCCTCACACTATGTGTAGTAGCACAAATATGTTTGACAAACTTTGGAAAAAAACAAGAGTTGAGTGGTGACATAGTCCCTACCTTTGGCGGGAATGCAATTTGTAGAGAGATAAAGTTATCCTTTTATCCACGGATGTCATTATGCAAGGAATTCAAGTAAGGCATTTTTAGTAGGTTTTGTAGTCTTCTTGCTTTAGGCATCCTTTCTTAATCCTCCTTTGCTTGTTGGACAAATCACTCTTTTTCTCTATGTCTAGTGTCATCCTTTGCTCCTATGTTTGTCGAGTAGGTACTTTTCTCCTTGAATTGAGCATAAATCCCAAGCCAGTATCTCTTTGCTCACATGCATACCCCTTTATGCTCAACAACATCTCCTTGCACTTGCTCATTGATCTAACACTTGGCTTGAGAATTGATCTCCCTTTGCTCATTGGTAAAGTAGCTCATTGCTTGACAATTCTGTGCATCATTTGCTTAGTAGTTAGAGAATATATTCATTCTCATATTCACCAATAAACATGTCATTTTGCTCAGCCTTCACATTCCTTTACTCACTATGCCCTTTGCATGTAATTTCCTTTACTCGCCGTCAATTTTTTTTCCACTACTACCTTTGCTCGCTACTTGATGTATATCTTTGTTTTTCCTTCCACCAAGAACATTTCTTTTTCCATTGTCAAGTAAAGGTTTTGAGCATGGATTCCTTTGTTCTTTGGGATGATACATAAAAAAAAATTCCACCATTTGTTGTGGTTTCTTTGCTCGAAGATGCACCCTTCTAAGGTTGGTAATTAGGTTATTCCCTCACTTGGCACTTCATTCTCCTCTTTGCTCGAGACTTGATGTTGCTCGTTCTTCTTATGTTTTCTTTTTAACCATAAAATTGTGTGTAGCTAGTAACGACAACCTACAAGTCAATACTTAGTAAGAACTTGTGACTTCGCAAGGGCTGAGACATCCATAAACATATATGGGGGTCCCACTCCAGGGGGAAGCCTACCCACTCAAGCTCGCTATTCTCATGCTTCTAAAGATAGGGACATTGGGCAAGTGGCCTTTTGTTGGACGACCCTTTCCATTTACATGACATTTATTTCCTTCATTTTCTCAATAGAGTGGAAACCCTTGTGCTAAAGACTTGATCACTGACCTTCCTTTCTTCCTAACTTAGCATAGGGTCATTTAAGTTCATTGAGTAAGGTGTTCAACAAAGACTCTTTATTGGATGATATATTGGACCTCTTTGCATTCTATAGCACAGTGCGAGGGAGATACATAATTTCCATGACTAACACTATTGTGACACATGGCATAAGTCGATCCAATATAATATTGTAAAAAACACAAATAAAACTTTAAGAATTAATACAAAGCAATAATTAAAATATATACACACACCATCATAGTTCCATCTTAGCTAGAATATTTTAAGCACCAAGAGATTTGCATCTCAATTTATTTTTGATCCCTCTCAATGCTTGATAAATTTGAAGTATAGATGGAATGAAATGGAGTATATACAAATGACATTAAAAAAATATATATTATTACAAAATCATTAATGTGAAGCAAAACTAGCTCATATACATAAAGTATTATACTTTTTAAAGATATTGCAAATGTATCCTTTTACAAATATATTTTTTCCAATTAGGTCTTCAATCTCCCCTTACAACTTGGTCTATAATCACATGTCCTATCATAGATAACTTGTCGATAGAGACTTGGGAGTTGTATCTTTCAACAAATATAGGTTCCTCTTTTTTCCAGCAGAAAATTTCTCTATATATTTATATATGTTGTTCTCATAAAAAAGTGTACATTGTTGTGCTATTACAACGATCTTCATGAAATATGTCTAGACCACCAATTCATAGCCTTACCTAGTAGAAACAAAGACCTACCCTGATCTTACATAAGTGTTATTAGCATATAGCCAGACTCAATAAAAAGCCAACCAGATTACAAAAATAGTATGTCCATGGAGACATATGAGTAGCACAAAAAGGTAATTCCAGGTCTCAGATTAATTACATAGTCATCCCTGCTATACTATCTAGATCACAGATAGAGACACATTGTTTATGGGGGGGGCTCGTGGCCATCCTGCCATTTGTTGTAATGGATCCTCCCTTCTGGAACCTGTAATGCTCTTTTTGATAGCACATCTTCTTCCACATTCTCTTCCCTGTAGATATGATCAAATCTAATGATGTTGAACAAATATATAAGATCCATGATCTTATCCATCCAACCCATAAGAGAAGATACTTGTAAGATTCTCTTGCAGTTTAACCAATCTATCACAATCTTTGAATCCCCCAGAACATGTAGTTGATCAATATCCAACCAATGTGCTAAAGATAAAGAGGCCCACACCCCAAGTAGTTCCGCCCTAGTATTTGAGCCCATCCCACAGTTGAAAGTCCACCTATAGATAGTATTTCCTATGATCTTAATGATGGCCACAACCCCACTTATGTTACCATTTTCTTGCGCAACACCATCAAACCAACAACTGGATGCCAAAGTAATGTCATGTGTCTTCTTATTCCTTTTGCAAATTCTTTTTTGTAATGACTGTCCACTGGAAATTTTTACCATCCCTCTGATTTTGATGCAAACACCATGTACAATAGGAGAACAATTTTCAAAAATACACTTGTTTCTTTCCAGCCATAAATACCAGCAGACCACTGATGGGAGTGTAGTATAGAATTTTTCCAATTTCAACGAATTTTCATAGCAATTTGTTAAAGAGTTACCTCCCCAAGGAGAAGCAAGACTAAAAACAGTAAGTAATAACTGCCACAGGTGGAGTGCGAAAGGGAAATTTACAAATAAGTGAGTAATGGTCTCCTTATCCCTGCGACAAAGTGGACAGATGCTCGGTCCTTCCCATCCTCTTTTCCTCAATGAATCCCAGGTTAGGATTTTGTTCTCCAATGCCAACCAAAGGAAAAGTTTGATCTTGTAGGCTAGATCCCATGACCACATCTGTCTTCGCCACATCACGGTTTGTTGTGGCCAGTATATTTTTTCCATGGCGTTATATACATTTTTTATTGTGAGAAGACCCGACTGGTCACCACCATTCCAAATTTAAGTATCTTCTCCAGTGTGAAGCTGGACACCTGAGTCAATAAGTGCCTTAACAAAAGTATGCCATTCAGTAGCCTCTAGTCCCGTAAGTCCCATCTTCTCATTGTTTCTCCATTGATTAGTAATGAAACCCCTGGAAGATTGTGCCTTAGCTTGATATAGGTAACGTATATTTTTATTTTTTAATGCCAACAGGAGATCCCAGGAAAGGATTGAATTATTACCAATGCCCGAGATCTTGTCCAAGACGATTAGTACAGAATAACCATTCTCGAGCTTCCAACTTATCCAGTGTGTGATGAGAGACAACGATTTCATCAAATTTTTCCATATCTATGAGGCCGAGGGTTGCAAAACTGTAGCCGTCCTGAGCCATGTAGCCACCGAGGTGTGTGGAAGGTATTTGTCTTTTATCACCTGATGCCAGATCCCATCTTTCATCAGAACACGCCATAAGGAGTTTGCATATAATGCACGGTTGAATATGAAGAGGTTCCTAATTCCCCAACCTCCAAAGTGTTTCGGCTTTGCGAGTATCTCCCAGCTGCAAAGATGTATACCATGTTCTTTTCTACCACGAGTCCAAAGAAAATCAAAGATCATTTTTCAAATCTTTGTGAGGACAGAAACTGGAACTTCCGCAAGGGCCATCCAATATATAGTCTGAGTTTCCAAAACCGCCTTAGCTAGAATACAACAACCTCCAAGTGATAACCAGCGGTTACACCAATATTTAATCCTATTCTCAAACTTTATGATAAGCCATCTCTAGTCTTCAAAAGTGGTTTTCTCAGCTTTTATGAAATACCCCAAGTATCTAAAACCCATAGACAACTCCATAAAATTGTAAGAAAAGATATCCTTAAAACTCGCCAAAGCTTCACCTTGAATCCCCGAGTGATGGAAAGTGGAATTATTAATATTTACTTTTAATCCTGAGGCACAATAGAAAAATTCCAGTAAAGTTTTAATCATCATCCACTCTTCAATAGATGCCTTTGTCATGATAAGAACATCATCGACAAATATAAGATGTAGTATTCTTATAACCCTGGATACCTGACCCCAATCAGGTTACCCTTCGCTTGTCCTTTCTTCAGTAATAAACCAAGGCTTTCCATAATAAGGATGAACAACAAGGGTGAGAGCAGGCACCCTTTACGTAGTCCACGTTCACTATGAAAAAATGGGGAGGTCTCACCATTTATCAGAAAAGAAAAAGTAGCACTAACAACACAACTCATAATTCAGTTTATATAAGTGATATTGAATCCTGTTTGTACAAGAATTAGTCACAGGAAATTCCAACTTACACAGTCGTATGCTTTTTGTAAATCCAGCTTTAGTAAAAGTGCTTTTTTTTTTTCGCTTTGATGTTGTGTAAACATTCTTGCGTCGTCTCAATGGCATCCAAGATTTGCCTTCCCTTCAAGAAACCAAGTTGTTCGGCTGACAAAGCCCTCGAGAGGAGAGGTTTGATTCCATTTGCAATCACCTTGGATATCAACTTATAACATAAGTTACAAAGTGCAATGGGTCTGAAGTCCCCAAATGTCCGAGGATAATTCTCCTTTGGAATCAATGCCAGGAAGGTAGAATTTAGTGAGCTTTGTATCTTACCTCTAGTTCTATAATCTTCAACTAGTTCCAGCAAATCATCACCTACAACTTCAAAAAAAAGAGTGAAAAACTCGATCGTCCAGCCGTTTGAGCCTGGACTTTTATATTTGGCAAAAAGTTTTAAGATATCCTAGATTTCCTGCTTTGTGGTCGGTCGGTCAATGAGCACAAAATCTTCCTCAGATACAAATCAAGGGAATAACCTGGCTAAGTTTACTTTTTCCACCGGTGCAATAGAAGAGTTTTCTATGAACATCTTTTTAAAATATCTAGTGGCTTATTTTTTAAGTGCCTCTTGTCCTCTATGGTTCTAACCAGATTCATCATTAATCTCCAAAATGTGTTTATGATTCCTTCTAGCGTTGGCAAATTTGTGATTTTTTTTTGTATTTCAATCCCCAAACTTTAGCAAGATTGTGTGACTCTTTTGTCTCCAGTAATCCTCTTCAAGTAAAAAGATTTGATTACGCTCTGCCTCCAAATATTTCAAATGACAGGTTGTAGTAGTGTCCTCTCCATCTCTCGGTAGACCAGAGTAACCCACCCTGAGTTCCTCCTCCAAAGATTCTAGCTTAAGAAGCTTTGCATGTCGTTTGTGCCTAGCCCAGGTTTTAATCTGAGCCTTATGCACTTTTAGTTTCCACACAAATCTGTGTGGATATCTGATTCCACCAGAAAACCAATATCCTTACAAACTTTTTTCACGATTGCTGAGAATTCCTCCTCCGCCATTCATGATGGGTTTAACTTAAATGGATAAGCCACCAGAAGCTGTAGTAAGTCAAATTGAGCTATCATTGGTGCATGGTCCGAGATGTAGGGAAGATCAACCCATGATCGATACCTGCCCTCATAATTTTATAAACTTTTTGCAACCAGGATACAGTATAATCTTTTTGCAATGCCTGCCCCCCCAGTTCTGCCATTCCTCCACATTGGTACCACGTCATCCGACACTAGATCCACCAACTGATGGTCCTGGATCATAAGTTTAAAATAATCAGCAAGCTTGTCCAGTTGAGCCGCCGCTCCCCATACCTCGTTCGTACCTGTAGTGAAATTCAAATCTCCTGCAAGAATCAAATTTTTAGCATCCAACAACCCATTCGCCACCATTCGATCCCAAATAAATTGTCACCAACTACAGGGGCACATACATTAAGTAAAGTAATAACTTTGTTCAGTGAGTAAAATGCCCCTGCTGCGGAGTGAAGGATCCAAAACAAACTTGTTAGGGTCCCAAGTCACCAGGAGGCCACCCGAGTTACCCACATAGCTAACATCACACGAATACCAGCTGGGAAAAAACTTAAACATAAAATGATGTGCCTTATCCTCTTCTACAAGCTTCTCCTGTAAAAAAATGATGTCAGGTTTGACTTTACAAAATAATCTGCACATGGAGGCCATTTTCAGGGATCCCCCAACCCCTCTAATGTTTAAAGAGAGTAAGATCATGATTTAGCCTGTGCAAGGGCTTTCATGCCTCTAAGCACCCCAAAGTCGGTAACAATAGTAGACATAAGGTTAGGTGTCACATAAGTGTGGGTGGACTTTTCACGAGCGCTTCTCGTCTTTATAGGAGAGGTCTCATAACCCAAGCCTCTAGACCAAGCATAGCTAGTCCCAACCCCCCCATCACGGTTCCCCAGCTGACCAGTAAGTTAAGTGGAACTCGAAAGAATAACAACAATTTTACCCTCAAAAGTAGTAAGAGGGACAAAATCACCCACCTTGCGAAGTAGTGGGATCAGTGAGTCCAGAGTCTCCCCCAAAGAGCAGTCACTCGGTTCATCCTCTGTAACACCCTGTTTCCCCCAGATTGTAAATATAACTGAACTGGCCAAGGACTATGACAAAACTCATAAGTATGAATATGTGATGTAAATGGACCTACAGGAAGAGGTCAATGAATGTAAATAACAATTTGAATTTATTGCAGAACTGCTGAGAGGGGATGTGCAGAAAAGAGACCACGATGGTGGTGGAGGGCACCTGGAAAAGGGGCGTTAACTTCCACCAAGAATTAAATACCGTATTTGGACTCCACTGGCCCGGAGAACCAAAAGCGGCTCGCTAGCCCTAAAATTAATGCCTTGCAGGCCGGTAGGTTGATGGCTTGATGAGGGATGGGGAGGTGAACCGCCTATCCATAGAGCCATCATGACTGACCAGCGCGAGGCTAATCGTGCCACACGCAACCTCGCGAGAGGATAAGGCGTATGGCAGACGCGATTGAAGGAGGGCGGATGCGAGGGGAAAACTCTGGCGGTTTTTACGCAGAGTGAGTGATCGCAGAGGGGGAGGATTTGCAACCTTCACTCCTGGACACTGGAAGATAGCGAGACGCAGGTCTCAGAACATCGTGGTCTCATCTCGGGGGTGGCTAGTGGTAAATCCAGTAGGAGTCGCTACGCCAACGGTTGGGTGGAAACGAGCACCCCTCTCAGCAGTTGCTTCCATTACTGAAATTATTCTGATAAGTGTTTTACTCATATTACATCTTGAAATTATATGTTGTCACATATGTTCATAGACTTGTGAAATTGTAAATGTTTCCTGTGTAAGAATGTTTGTGTAGTAATTGATGATAAGGAGTAGATATTAGCTCCTAGAACTGTGAAATTGTAAGGGATTGCAGCATGAGAGTGTCCGCGTAATGTTTGATATGAATAAGTTGATATATGCTTACCACAGAGGATACCCCGCATGACTTACGTTGATAAATAAGTCTAGTTATGCTTAGATTGAACTAAGCTAGGCATCCAGCCCGTCCTCAGGAAGCTATTTCTTCTATCCATCCCCAGGAAAGCCCTGTAATAGATCTCCAATAGAGATTTCCTCTTGCAGAAGGGATACTTAGCCATTCTCGGGAAGGTCCTCAAGTAGGAAGAAATTGACGGTCAGGATCTTACAGAGAAGATCGACAAAATATCGTCAGCCGTCAGATCCCGAGAAGTTGCGTTGGAGTTAAACCCTAGTATGCAGAGAACGTATCCTAGCCGTTGATCTCGGTAGGACACGTGTCGGCGTTCTGGGAGGCATCAGGATTTCACCCATCGGAGAATTTAGGAGTGTAGAACCGTTGCAATAGGAAATCGCGATAAGCGATTTCCCGATAGGATCGGAGCCGTCCAAACAACAGAAACACGTGGCAGAAGATCCCGGAGAGTTGGAGTTCGGCATATCGGAGTTTTCGATTACATAGAACCCTTGCCACATGAAATCGCGATCCACGATTTACCGACAAGATCGAGACCGTTCGTTCAGTGGACACGTGGCAAGAGATCCCGAAGAGTCGTGAATCGGGAAATCGGAGTTCCTAAGAGCAAGGGAAACAGGACTCCGAAAGTCTCGAAATCCCGAGAGAGGATCCTAGCCGTTGATCTTGGCAGGACACGCGTCAAGCATCAGGGCAGGAGTCGGGATTTAACCCATCGAAGATCTCAGGAGTGAAGGGATTGTTGCATCCGGATTCACGATCCGTGAAATCCCGATAAGCTCATAACCGTTCGTTCAGTGGACACGTGGCAAGAGATCTCGGAGAGTCGGAGTTCGGGATATCAGGATTTCCGGAGTCGTGCAACTTGTGCACAATGGATCGCGATACGCGATTTACCGATACAATCTGAACCGTCCATCTGTGGGACAGGTGGAAACCATCGAAAACCATCGGCGTTTGGCCCCATCGGAAAAATCAGGAATTCTGAAGACATAGGCACGTTGGTATTGAAGACCCCGAACCAACGAAGGGTAATCAGGACCGTCCATCATTTGAGGGACGCATGTCCGTGGATCTAGAGAAGTCAGGGTTTGACATATCAGAGTTCTCGCGTACATGGAACTCTTGCCACACGGAATCGCGATCCGTGATTTACCGATAAGCTCAGAACCGTCCATCGGCAGGGACACGTGTCGGAAGATCCGAGGGAGTCGCAAATCGAAAATTCAGGATTTCAGAGGACATGGAACGCTCGCAACAGCAGATCGCGAGCCGCGATTTCCCGACAGGATCGACACCGTCCATCAGCGAGGACGCATGGCGAGAGATCCCAGACAGTCGGAGTTCGGCATATCGGGAATCGGCGTATCGGGGATTTCAAGGACATGAAACCCTTGCATTACGAAACTGCGATATGCGAATTCCCGACACCATTATAAGTCGTTGATCCAAGGGACGCGTGTTGAGCATCCGGAGAGAATCGGGAATTGGGATATCGTGGGCCCCAGGTATATGTGTTTTGTGTCATCGCAAATGCCGAAAACCCGATGGAAGGTTATACGGCTGCAGTCATATGGTAAGTGGTCACATGGGCCATTGTATAGCCAAGGGGGGGGGGGCTAGCCAGTGTAAGGCGCGTCGAGAGTCTAGGGGACTTGTGCGTCATGACATTGAAAGGCGCCAAACCTCGACAGGATTTAAGACTGTGGTCTTGTAAAGGTTGTGGTCGTATTGACCAAGGCTTAGCCTGGAAAGCCAATACGCTAGGAGCACATCGGGGATCGGGAATTCGGGAGTTCCGGGTACATGTGCACCTTGGCACCGCAAGCTCCGAAACCCTGATGAGAAGTTGTAGCATGGTCATATGAACGCAGGTCACGTGTACCAGCAACATGCTAGAGGGGGCTAGGAAAAAGGGGCGCGTCGGAATTATTTTTCATCGATGATCAGGAATTCGAGAGGACAGGGACCCTCGACACCGCAACCTCCGAAACCCCAAATCCCGATATTGAACCAGGGATTGGCATGTTGATAATGTCGGTCTCTGGGGATTTCCCATTTGTGGGAGATTAACCCAATTTTTTTTTAAATTATGATAGTGGGTGTGTTACAAAGTGGTATCAGAGCATGGTTACAACACTCGGCCTAATTGGGCTCATGCACGATTCGTGCATAAACTTAGTTCGAAGCCCTCCTGTGAGGAGTAATCCCCTGACTTAACTATCTTATCCAGGATTAAAAACTTGGAATATGAACACCCGACTGTGCATGCATGTGAAAGAATTATGGAATTATGCACAAATTATAAAATGTATTTAACTCTGCACTAATATCCAGCGTTTGTATTTTCACTCAAGCGGACGATCAACCGCGGGAATCTACAAACGCAGAATATGATGACTCACCAAGAGGTGGGAGAAGGCTCCCACAACAGAGACGAGGAGTCTGATGAAAGAAGAGCAATAGGAACCCCTCCAGATTTAGCCGAGACGGTGAGGAGTCTCATGGTCGAATTACAAAGCTGCAAGGCCGATAACGAAAGGATGATGAAAGAACAAGAAAAGCAAACTGAAATTAATGCAGTACTACTGCAGAGCCTATCTGACCTACAACAACAAATGCAGCATGAAACTGAGATGCAAAATCATGGTCGTGTCAGTGGCCAAACTGAGAGAAGCACATCCAGAAAGGTCCACCCCAGAGGTAAAGGACCAGTGCCAGATGATTCCACTGAAAAGGAATTCGGTGATTTAGAAGGTTCTTCTAGTAGCAGGACCAGTTGCTATTCTCGGAAAAAACAGAAGAAGAAAAAGACTTCCAAGAGACACAAATTTGAGGAGTTTAGAAAGGCCAAACCTCCCTCCCTCGACGGTGAGATAAAGAAGGGAGAGGAAGCGGAGGCGTGGCTACTTGGGCTGAAGAAATATTTCAGAGTCCATGACTTCTCAGAGAACTTGAAGGCCCGAGTGGCCACTTTCAATCTGAACGGAAAGGCTTCCATCTGGTGGGAAGACCTTAAGAATATAAAAGGGGTCCACGA
>ML787647.1:0-68541 GCA_009831015.1 Picea engelmannii | reverse complement strand
CTAGTCAGTGTAAGACGCGTCGAGAGTCCAGGGGACTTGTGCGTCATGACATTGAAAGGCGCCAAACCCCGACATGATTTAAGACTGTGGTCTTGTAAAGGTTGTGGTCGCATTGACCAAGGCTTAGCCCGGAAAGCCAATACGCTAGGAGCACATCGTGGATCGGGAATTCGGGAGTTCCTGGTACATGTGCACCTTGGCACCGCAAGCTTCGAAACCCCGATGAGAAGTTGTAGCATGGTCATATGAACATAGGTCACGTGTACCAGCAGCACGCTAGAGGGGGCTGGGAAAAAGGGGCGCGTCGGAATTGTTTTTCATCGATGATCGGGAATTCGAGAGGACAGGGACCCTCGACACCGCAACCTCCGAAACCCCAAATCCCGATATTGAACCAGGGATTGGCATGTTGATAATGCCGGTCTCTGGGGATTTCCCATTTGTGGGAGATTAACCCAATTTTTTTTTAAATTACGATAGTGGGTGTGTTACATCCTCCCTGTAACCGGAGAGAATATAAGGTTCTTTACCCCCCTCCTCAACCTCCAACCAAGCTCCCTCTGAAATCTCAACAACATTGGAAATGAGGGTCCCCATCCCAAGTATGGAGTTGGTAGTAGTAGAAGTAAACTTCCTAGGCTCCTCCCGAGGAAAGTTAACCCAATGTGGGTCAATCAGAACCATGTCCCCCAAATGGAAAGGTGGATAATCATCTAAGGTCAAGGAGACAACCTTAGTAAACAACACAGGTATACATGGAGGATTTAAAGGCACAGTCCTCGACCGAGTAGTCGTGTCCATAGCTAACTTTTCCCAAGAAGTAAGAGAATAAAAAAATTGGGGCAGAAAGCCTTGAGTTTACCTATGAGTGTGTCGGAGCTCGAAAGTGAAGGAGAGTCTGAGGTCTTAGCACACAAATACCAACTAGAAAAAACTTAAACATAAACTGATGTGCCTTATCCTCTTCTACAAGCGTGTCCTGTAAAAAAATGATGTCAGGCTTGAATTTACAAAATAATCTGTGCATGGAGGCCATTTTCAGGGATCCCCCCACCCCTCTAATGTTTAAAGAGAGTAAGATCACGATTTAGTTCGTGCAAGGGCTTTCATACCTCTAAGCCTCCCAAAGTCGGTAACAGTAGCAGAAGTAAGGTCAGTGTCACAACAATGTGGGTGGACTTTTTATGAGCGCTTCTCATCTTTATAGGAGAGGTCTCGTAACCCAAGCCTCTAGACCAATCATAGCTAGTCCCAACCCCCCCATCACGGCTCCCCGACTGACCAGTAAGTTTAGTGGAACCCAAAAGAGTAACAATAGTTTTACCCTGAAAAGTAGTAAGAGGGACATAATCACCCACCTCGCAAAGTAGTGGGACCAGTGAGTCCAGAGTCTTCCCCAAAGAGCAGTCACCCGGTTCATCCTCCCTGTAACTCGAGAGAATATAGGGTTCTTTACCCCCTTCCTTAACCTCCAACCGAGCTCCCTCTGCAATCTCAACAAAATCGGAAATGGGGGTCCCCATCCCAAGTATGGAGCTGGTAGTATCATAAGTAAACTTCCTAGGCTCCTCCCGAGGAAAGTTAACCCGGTGTGGGTCAATCAGAACCCTTTCCCCCAAATGGAAAGGTGGACAATCCGCTAAGGTCAAGGAGTCAACCTTAGTAAACAACACAGGTATACATGGAGGATTTAAAGGCACAGTCCCCGATCGAGTAGTCGCATCCAGAGCTAACTTTTCCCAAGAAGTAAGAGAATAAAAAAAACTGGGGAAGAAAGCCTTGAGTTTACCTGTGAGTGTGTTGGAGCCCGAAAGTGAAGGAGAGTCCGAGGTATCAGCATGGTGGAATTCCCGAACAAAAGAATCCACATCAGGCGAGTCACATCTGAGCATCTTTCTGAGTTGTGAGTTTTCTGACTCCTCTTCCAAAGTACCCTGACAAGTGCTTCTCAAATGTCCAGTCTTACGACAAAACTTACAACGGAAGGGGAGACCCAAGTAATCCAACCTCTGAGAAAACAACTGGTCCCGCCACTGTATATCCAATGTCTCCAACAAACCCGAGTGGATATCAATCTCCACCAAAATCCTTCCTAATTTTCTGTCAGGTGCACTAAGAGACTATTCGTCAACATTGATAAAACGATCGAGTGCATTCCCTATAGTCGACAGAGCCTTAACACTCCAAAGTTTAAGTGGTAAGCCAGGTAGGAGAACCCACATGTGCCTAAACTGAAAATAATCCTGTGTAGGATCAAAGGAAATCCTCCACCGTTTGAGCATCAAGCTCCCCCCGTCATAAGACCACAACCTATCTAGAATCTTAGCTGCATCATCCGACGAAAGAAACTTGAAGCCAAACCAACCATGCGGGAGATAAAATAACTCCGACGCATAACCCAAAATGGGTAGCCAGTGAGTCTTTACCCAAGTAAAGAGAGGAGCGGTACACCATCGGTATAAGAGAACCTTTCGACTAGGGCGTTCAACGCTAAGGTGGTTGCTTCCTCCAAGCCAAGGTTGTCCCCCAATACCATTTTATGTCGAGTCTGATTTGGAAGCCACAGTTTCCTAGCAAAAAATATTTGGGGTGTTGACTTTGGGGCAGCTAAACTAGCAACACCACAAGGTGGCGTAACAACACCGTCAGGACGCAGATGATCACCGCTATCAGAGATACACACAGTAGGGGCCCATGCATTGCAACCCAAACAAACTTAGCAAATGGTGGTAAACCTTTATGACAAAGTGATGAAGGAGCTGGTGGAAGCGTCGAATCCAAGGCCAATAACTCCTGATCGGATAGGTGTACGAAGTTTAAATGAGAGGTAGGTGGATCAAAGAGGCCTGCCTTCTCCCAAGCCTCCTCGTTAGCCACACTCATAAGTGCGTTGACGGTAGCTTCCGTCATGGAGGCTACCAAAAAGAAAGAAGTGTCTGCCACCTAGCTCCCACTGAGACCACCTCAGGGAAGAAAGCCAATGTAAGCCAACAATTCAGAAGAATATAGTAAATGCCAAATAAATAACACAGTAGTTCAGCCAGATAGGACAAGATCATTAACGACCTTGCCAAATCCAGGTAAAGGTCGGGAGGCCACAGAAGGTTGTTAAAATAACAGAGTCTCCAGAGTTAGTGCACCTCTGACCCCTCCTAACTAGCATAAACTATAAACTAGAAAGCAAAAGCTTCCACCCAAATGGGCCCTCCAAACGCTAAGAGAGCTATGCTAAAATAAATAATCAACGGGCCACCAGAACCACCGCCATAATTGGCAACGCCCAGAGCCTCCAAACGCCGAAGAGCCATCTAGTTCAACCCGCTAAAGTATTACCTCGATTACATCCTTAACATGGTGTAGAGGAGTGACTCGAAGTCCACACATATCGTCCCAAAACCCGCCAGATTCAATCATCAACACCATTAGAGTCCATGCAATTACAGGTTTTCAAAAATCTTGTTGCACTAGGAAACAACCACCTTCATAAGTGAACCCTAATCTATTGCAAGTATTTAGAAGTGCCAACGTTTGGACTTGAATTTGTGAAAAATCTAGAAAATAGTGGTTTAACCAAGTCAACTACAAGCCTAAACCGCTAAGGTATGTTATAAGTGAAGTATATAAGAAGTTGCTAAGTCGAAATTGAGCTTCATCCACTCACCCCACATGAAATAAGTGATTTTAGGATTTGTTATCAAAAAAGTCCACTATCCTCGAGTTTAGGGTTTTATTTCTTTAAATAAATATTTAAATTCATTTAAATATCTACATTGAATGTGGTTTTTCTTAAAATGGTAAAATGGTAATTAGCGTATTTAGAAAATATTTATACTCTTTATATAAATATTTACATTGAATGTGGTATTTTTTAAAATGGTAATTAACATATTTAAAAATATTTAAAAAAACACACGTGTACCTTAAGAATGGACATATCCTCTTATTTGGATCAAAAATTTTGGGTTTGATTGGAGGTTATGATTTTTTAAAATCATGCGGCATACATTCTATTGTCGTCTGGAGTGTTCTATTTTCAAGGCAACCAAGGGTTTGTGTTTCCATGTGGATGAGACGGCCGAAAAACAAGTTAGGGTTCGGGTCGATAAGAACGACGGCCGAAAAACGATTTAGGGTTAGGGTTAGGGTTAGGGTTAGATCGGTACGACCGAAATTGCAATTTATTCAGTTCATGGGGTTCCAGTCTCCAATGTGTATTTTTCCGTTTTGGCATCTGCTATCTCTATCTGGGATTGTATCTGTCTGTGTGTGTCTCTGGTGGAGTTCCCTCCATGAAGTTGTTTACCGTTCGGATCTGGCTCTCCTGAGATAAGTGCAGTTGTTCACTTGGTCTTATTTGTTTCCTGTGGCGTTGATAGTGAATATTTGTGCTGGGGTAAGCCAAAAGCCCCTTTGCAGAGCGAACTAGCCGGTCTGTTGGCGATGGCTTAGTTTGCTTTTGAGAGGTGGCAATATCGACGAAGCAAATCTCCGTGCTCTTGCGATTCTCAATTCGTAATGTGCCTCGAACACTTTGCTACATTTCCTTCTTCTCTCCCAGATTTTTATCTGTTATTTAGCTTTACCTTGCTTGTTCGGTTTTTAGGGTTTTTACAAGTTTTTTCTTAATATAGACTGCATAGATAAATCAATGATCGCCGACAGCAGGTCTTGTTTAACAATGATAGTTTTGATAATGATAATCTGTGATTCTGTTTTCGGTGTTTTTTCTGCGAAGTGTTTTGGGTGTGTTGTAAACTTGATTATTTGTAACATGGCTTGATTTTAATGTGTGTGACATTTGATGAATTACAATGGGGAAATTTTGAAACGGATTTATCATACTTGTCTATCAATTGATCTGTGGCTTTGTCTTGTTTTTTTTGACGATATCCAATGTGGAATCTTTTAGTAAATGCCCTGCTTTTAGCAGCAGGGAGGCAGATTGTTATTTTCTGTGTAGGGTTTTTTGCTGTTATATGAAATGCTTGGATGGCTTTTGTTACGGATAGACTGATATCCAAAAGTGCTTGCAGTACGACATGTTTAGAGCATGGTCCTGTTAAATTTCTTTCTAGTATCGTATAAGGGGCATTCATACCCTCATTGGTGAGGATATTTTTTCTGTCAAGGCAAAGTAAGTTTCATTCTGTTCATTCATTTGTTTCATTCTGTTCATTCAATTTTTTTTTTAATTTAATGAATTGGGTCCTTTTAAAAGGATTAAATCTCTAAAGCAAATTTTCATGTCAAAGCTATCAACATTGGGTTAAATCTCCATATTTTTTTGATTAAATCTCTAAAACAAAGTTACATGTTAAAGTTAACAACATTGGGTTAAAACTCCATTTTTTTTATTAAATCTCTAAAGCAAAGTTACATGTCAAAGTTGTCAACATTAGGTTAAAGCTCCATTTTTTTGGAAAATATATTTTTTTTCAATAAACACTTCTTCAAAAGTATAACAACATTGGGTTAAAACTCCATTTTTTTTCAATTAAATCTCTGAAACAAAGTTACATGTCAAAGTTGTGAACATTAAGTTAAAACTCCATTTTTTTGGAAATATTTTTTTAAAAAATATAGTTCTTTAAAAGTGTAATGAAGATCTGATCAAACTTTTTCCATTGGATAAAGTTCCTGTCAAATTTAGAATCAAGATCAATTTTTAAATGCTGGAAAAAAATTATGAGTGCTTTCCTCGTAAGCGTAATTAAGCTCTTATCAAATTTCCTCCACCGGATAAAGTTCTTCCCCCGATTTAGAATCAATTCCTACCTGCTGGAAAAAAAAATAGGCCTTTTATCTAATGCCTAAATTTTTTCCACCCTTTTTGGCTCTTAATTCCTACCTGGTTGGAAAAAAAATACAAGTGCTAAATTTTTTCCACCCTTTTTGGCTCTTAAGCTCTTAACATAATAAGCTTCATGGTCTTGCTTTTTCCGGCTTTTGAAGACATAATTTGCTCCAAATTTTCAATCTTTTTTCTCAATAATTTTAAAATGTAATTTTAGGTTTTCGCCCTTTAACATAGTTAGCTTTAGCTTCATGGTCTTGTTTTTTTCGGCTTTTGAAGACATAATTTGCCCCAAATTTTTAATCTCTTCCTCAATAATTTTAAAATGTAATGCGTTATATTATTAAATAACTTGGTTTGTATTGATACAGATTCACAACTCTTACTTGATTTAGTATTTTCTCTCTTTCTGACTATTTTATTTATGGTAACCCCTAGAATTATTAGGGCATCACCTTGATTAATATCAGGGTGTAAAAGTTATTACAATAATATAACACTCGTTAATATCACAGCATATTATGGGAATTTAACCTGAAGATAACAATTAATCTTTCCGACCACTATTAAATCCAACTACTAACAGTTGGAAAAAAAATTCGCTTTTAAATTTTAATATTATACCAATAACTTTTTTATAATTTATATGTTCAATTTTTTGTTTTTTCAAATTTTTATAAATAATAAAACAAACAATGAAGGAATTCATAGTTTTCCATATTTTAAATATATTCACACTTCATTCGTAGTGATCAATCAAAGTTAATTTTAATTTCAAATTAAAAATTGAACTTTTTAAGATGTAAAGTTGGAGATAACTGTTTTTTTATGATTTCATAGAAATAAACACACTTTAATAAAAATATAGGTGGAACATTGTCTATAGCTTGGGTGGTAATCAAGGTTAGTTTTAATTTTAATTTAAAAATTGAACTTTTTAAAAGGTAAAGTTGAAGATTACATGTGTTTTTAATGTGTGTCTATAACTTTTGTTGTTGAGTATTTTGCTCTTGATTGTTGAGCAATCAATATCCTACAACATATTCTACTTTCACTTATGATATTTTACTTTTAATTATGATTAAAAGTATTAATATTTCAAAATTCTAAAAAGCTTATATGATTGAAAATATAAAGAATTAAACATATTTTACTTTCATTTTTTTTGAAGTGAGTGTAAGAAGCTGTATTATTGCAAAATAGGTTACGATACAAAAAAGAGGGGCCTCTTGGCTTGTCTAGTAGGAAACCAAACCAGGGGCTCTCGAGTTGCGATTATCACTAGGGGAAACTAGGCCAATTCCACCATAATCAGTTTGGGAAGGAAAAACAACAGACATAAATAGACACAAAGACTGCACACTAACCAGAGATTTAATCGTTTTTAGTCGTCCAGGACAATTATGTGTTTTTTTTCATCATCTGCCATGTTCTTGTAATCCTCCTTCAGGGAGACTGTGCGGGTCTCCCTGATGTGGTCGGTTGGCGTGATGTCCATGTGGTGGACATAGCGTAGATAGAGGTGAAATTGAGCAGCCAATTGCTCCATCTTGGATTTTTGATCGTTCTCAACCTCAACTAATAGTTTGGTTATAGTTTCCAGGGTATTGAGGTGACTTAGGATTTCGTCCAACATTTTCTTGTAATCTGAGTTATCCTCCCATCCGGCTTCTTCCATTTTTGAGCTCACTTTGTCGATCATTGTCTCAAGTTAGCAATGCCATTTCCATTGTTTAATGGTAGAGGGTTTTCCTGGGTTGTGTGGCCCTCAGATCAATTACCCAGTCTGCTTCTTGAGCCAGTGCTTCCCAAGCTTTGCTTTTGCGTTTTTCTTTGATTTCCTTTTCTCAGCGGGTGATGTTTGTTTTTCTTTTTGACACAATTAGAGTTTAGAAAGTGCCCTCTGTGTCTTTTTTCTGCTTGCTCCATTCTCGACACCTGTCGTGAACTATTCGGTACTTTATTTCCAAGGGGATTCCTCTTCTTGTGCATGCGTTTCATTCTCACAATCTTGTTTGGTTTGTCACGTTTCCTTTGTTGGTTCCTCAGCTTGTACCTCACTTCACAGGGATTCTTCCTTTCCTTGCCCTTGTATTTGTGGTAACCCCTGTAATTGCGCTCCTTTTGTTTGCGGCTATTTCTGCTGTCTTTCCTCTTATTGATCTTCACCCACTGCGATCTTGTCCTTCCAATCATGGCTTGTCTGTAGTGGTGATCCCTCTCTTCCTTTTTCTCGGTGGCGGTGCATACACTCAAGATGGCTCGTCCTTTAGCCTTGTGCAGATCTCTTCCCCTACTTGCTTGAGATCTTGTTGTGTAGCGCTTCGTACTTGTACTTTGGCCTGGAGGGTTGATTCTGAACCTTGTCACTCCCTCTTGCCATACGCCACTTGTTGCATGCGGTTTGTTGTCTGTACTTTCCCTCATGCTTTTCTCGCAATTCTTTCTGTCGCAAGGGTCATGCTGTCATACCCCCGCAGGCTGTTTATGCAAATCCTGCATGGTCATTGGTGATCGAGTGTTCGACAATCATTTCCTTCTTGGGTCCTGCTTGCCTTTCGTCGGGCCTTGCATTGCCCTTCTCGATGTGACCTTCCTTGCTTAACCTGCCTTCACGGTCTTTTGTTTTTAAGTGGATGCAGTATGTTCTAAGTTGGTTATTCGGGAGGTTGTTCCAGGTAGTGTCTAGTTCTGAGCCTTCCTTGCCAACCCCCTCGTTGGCCAGCTTGTCCGCCATGCCATTTGCTGACCTGCGGACCTAGCGCAACTCCATTGTGTTCAGAGTTTTTAGATGCTCTTGGATTTTCTGTAAGGAAAGAGCCAGACGCCAGTGTCTCTGAACCTTACCCACTCTAGTACCATTCTGGAGTCTCCTTTTGCACCTTAGGATTTCAAGGCCAAGCTCTAGGGCTCCAAATTCCGTCGTGTGTTGGTTGAGTTTCCCATACTCCCAGCATACAACCGGATGATGTTCCCATCAATGTCTCTGATCACCCCTCCCATCCCTGCCACTCTTGGGTTTCCTTTTGCCGCCCTGTCAAAATTTAATTTGAGGAACCCTAGCGGAGCAGGGGTTCAGTTGCGGTCTTTTAGTCGGAGTTGTGGATCCCTCCCTATCGTTGCAATGTTGCGCCCATCTTTTAGGTGAAAGAACTGTAGGATGTAGGAGCCCTGATTTGTGAGTTGCGTTGTTCCCTTCTTGCAGTTGTGGCTCTGCACTGTTTCTCGTATTTGTGAGATAATTGCATCCTTGAGCTTTCCTTTCGATAGGCTTTCATTCTTGAAGATGTGTCTATTCCTCTCCTTACATATTGCCCAGATGATCATCGTCGACGTTAAGTTCCACTAGAGGTTCACTTTTTCATTTTTGCTGTAGCTCTTATTCCAGTTGTTGATGGTTGCATTGATGTTGCTCTGGACTCTATTAGACCGGCGGTAGATGTCCGCTGCCCAATCCCATAGCTCTGTTGTGTAACTGCACTTGTCGAGGAGGTGGTTGGTTGTTTCCTCCTTAGCTTGACAGAGGTGGCAACGTGAAGGGTCTATGTAACCACTTTTCCTGAGGTTTTCCCAGGTTAGAATTCGGTTGTGGAGAACTAACCACTTGAACATTTTGATTATTGGCCATTGGGGGTTGCTCCAGATCTTTCCCCACTGTTGCGTCGAGTCCTCTTGAACTTGGTCTGCAATGTAAAACCATGTTTCTTTTAAGTTGAATTCCCCACCATTTTCCCTGCCCCACCTTAGTTGGTCATCGTCCTTTGTGATTGCAATTTTCTTTTTCCCCAGTTCCTCTTCCACCTTTTTAGCAAGGGTTGCGATACAGTTTCTATTTTGTGCATTGAGTTTGTCCCAGGTCCTCCATCTGTCGCTATCATTTATTGGCTTCCAGTAGTGATGGATTGTTGTTTTGCCTTGTGCAATCATATCTTGTTGGAGCTTCTCCCTATTCGAATTTTCCATTTTGGGTTCTTGTTGCCAAGCATCCTCCCAGAATCTCGCAGTTTGACCATTTTTGACTTCCCATAAGTTGTGTTTATGAATCCAGTTCTTGTTGCGCCAGATGAGATTTTAGATGGCTGATCCCTCCCTTGTGCCCATGAGTCGGATTCGGTCTTGATCATTGATGTTCGGGGCATACTTGGCCTTCCAGAGGTTTGCCCATGGCACTGATTTTTCCTTGAACAATCTCCACCATAGTTTTGCCTCATAGGCTTCATTGGTAACCTGTGGGTCTTGTAATCCCAGGTTGCCTTTGCCTTTTGGTCGACAGACCTTCTTCCAGACTACCAGGGCCCATTTCTTTTTATTTTCAGCACCTCGCCATATGAAATCTCTTTGAATGGCTCTTATCTTTTTAAGTATTCCTTTGGGAGCAGGGGACACTGACATCATATACATCGAAATTGTTTGTAGGACTGCTTTGGTGAGGATAAGCCTCCCTGCCAGGTTGAGAACTCTATAAGTCCAATTTTTTACCCTCTCCTACAGTTTGTTGATCGCTCCTTCCCACGTTGCCATGTTGCAAGCTCTGTCCGTCAGGGGCATTCCCAAGTATTTCGTTGGGAGCATTTTGCATTCAAACCCTAGAATGTTGGCTAGGTTTATTTGGATTGTAGAATTAGTGTTGAAGAAATAGATCATTGATTTGGAGTGGTTGATCTTCACCCCCGAGGCTTCCCCAAAGTCTTCTAAAATTCTTTTATCGGTTTTTGCTTCCTTGACCGTGGGTGTGCCATGGAGAAGGGTGTCATCAACGAATTGTTGGTGTGTGGAGGTTGGACAGTCTTCGAAGGGTTTGATTCCTTCTAGTTCCCCTGCTGCAGTTGCGCTTTTTATACTTCTGCTGAGCCCTTCCATCGTCAGAATGAACAGGAAGGAGGACAACGAGTCTCCTTGTCTGATGCCCTCTTGAAGGCTAGAAGGGTTTTGCTGGGACTCCATTAATTAGGAGCGAGTAGCTTGTTGTTGAGACTAGATTGACAATCAAGTTGATCCAATGTCGTTCAAACCCAAAGGCTTCCAGGGTTTTGGTCATATAGTGCCAGCTAATCTTGTCGTAAGCCTTTGCCAGGTCAAGTTGGATTATCACCCCCCCTCTCCATTGGTTTTTTAGTGTGTGTATCTCCATTGGCTTTTTAGTGTGTGTATAAGTTCATGGGCATGGATGATGTTATCCAGTGTTTGTTTTCTTTCTACGAAACCCGCTTGCTCCTGTGAAATCAGTGTGGGTAGGAGTGGTTTCAGTCTATTGGCTATGACTTTGGAGATTATCTTGTAAACAACATTGCATAAAGCTATCGGCCTATAGTGATTTGGGGTCCTTGCTTCATTTTCTTTTGGGATTAGAGTGATCATTGTGTCATTTAACGCTTTCAAGACAAAGGTCGAACGTCTGGAGTCTTCCACCACCCCATAAACATCATGTTTAACCACTTCCCAACAGGCTTTGCAAAATTCCACTGTGAAGCCATCTGGGCCTGGGGCCTTTCCATTGGGCATCTCCTGGACCACTTGGTCGATTTTCTCCTTTGTTATGGGTTTGTTTAGATTGATATTTTGTTCTTCTGTGACCATCCTGGGGATGTGCCGAGTAAACCTTTGTATGGCTTCAGTTCTGTCTTGGTTGGGTTCCTGGGCTATCCTCTGGAAGTGGTTGACCAATGTATTTTCATTTTCCTTTTGGGATTCTTTTTTGATCCCATCCTGGTCCCTAATTTTCAGGATTTTGATGTGGGTTCTTCTTGCAATGGTGGTTCTTTGAAAAACTTGGTATTTTGCTCCCATTCCTTTAACCACCTGATTTCGGACTTTTGGCGCCAGAGAGTTTCTTCCTGCTGGCATCTTGCTTCCAATTCCTGGGTCATTTGGATCTCTTCTCTTTTTCGATCCTCTGTGTAACCTGTCTATGCAGAGTTCTTGGAGTGTCCTCATTCTATCCTCAATATTTTTTTTCTCTTGGTTTATGTTTCCAAAGATTTCCTTGTTCCACTCTTTGAGTTTGTGTTTGATGTACTTGAGTCTCTTATAAAGCTTGAACATCCTTGTCCCTTGATCAGGTAAATCCTCCCGCCACCATTGGTTGATGTGCTCCTTGAAGGTGGGATGTTCAATCCAAAATTTCTCAAATCTAAAAGGTTTGTTCTTCGTAGTTGTTTGGAAGTTTGCTTCCAATTGGACTGGCCAATGCTCTGAACCCTCCCATGGCAGGATGTTGTAATCTAAAGTTAGTCCCTGCATAATGATGGATTCCAACACCAGAAATCTATCTAGCCTTGTAGCTACTTGGTAGTGATTACTTCATTTGTTATTCCAGGTGAACTGACCATTGCTGGTTTAGATGTCTACCATTTCCATTGCATCAATGAAAGCTGAGAATTCCTTCGCATCTCTGTCCAGTCTCCTGGTGCCCCCTTTTTTCTCCGCAAGTGTTGTGATTATGTTGAAATCTCCTGCCAAGATCCAGTGGAGGTTGTGGGATCTGGCCTTTAGATTTTCTAGGTCTACGAGCATTCCCCTTTTTTCCTCCAACCTCTGGGGATCATACACATTGGTGCATAGAATCCCCTCATTGTTACCTATGATTTACATGTTAACCGAGAGTCTGTGTCTCGTAGCTTCCACTGCTAGTAGGTTCAATGATTGTGGGATCCATAAGGTGAGTATATCGCTTGTCGTCTATTGGCCTTTGACAACCAACATCTGGTACTTGCTCCATTGTTTTTTACTGATTGTTTCCATTCTGTCTACAATGCATTTAGTCTCTCGAATGAAACAGAGGTCAGGTTGTTCCTTCCTCAGTCTATTTTTAAGTATTCTTTGCTTTCGTGCGTTGTTTAGGCCTCTTATATTCCATGTGATAATCTTCATTTAAACATGTGGGGGGGAGTTGGGAAAGAGTTTTTTGATCTTACCTGAATTTATCAGCAGGGCTCCTAGTTCTTGTAGGGCTATGCTGTTTGATTTCCTGCCTTTCTTTCGCCTCGTGTGCTTGGGTGAATGTTGTGGGTTTTCCTCGCCTGCTTTGATTCCCAGGTGTCCTATCTCATCGTGCGCAGACTTAATCCCTCTGGATTTTGCTTCCTCCCTTAGAAGGAAAAGGTATTGAATGTGATCTAGTTGCTCCGCTAGCACATTGTCTACTCCTTGCTTTTTCCATTGCTCTAGTATGTTCGGGAGATCTATGCCTTACCTTTTCACAATGTCTCTGAGATCATGATATTCCGTGCCTACCTCGCTTGGTGTCATCTCCTAATCTCCATTTGCCTTCTGCATTGGGGTATTGGCGTCTTCGATTGCTCCCGCCATAGGACTTGTGCAACCTCCTTGTTCTCTCTTATTGCTTGGAATATCGATGTTCTCCTGTGTCGCTTGTTCCCTAGCTACTCTATCTTTTGTCTTTTCCTTTCCTCCTTCCCCTTGGTTAGCCATGTCTCGTCCTTCTGGTCTGGTCCTGGCTTTCGGGTTGCTCTTTGTTGGGGCTTTGCTTGGTTTCTTGTTTGCTCTGTTTCTGTGGTTCGGTTTTACAAACCCGTCCTCATCCTGCTGTGCTTTGGTGTTTTTTGTTTCTTGTCTTTTATTGAGCGGACATTCTCTGATTAAGTGTCCATGTTCATGGCATCTTTTGCATCTAAAAGAGATCTGTTTGTAATCGATGCTTTGTATCCATTCCTCATCTTTGAATTCCAAGCTTATGGCTTCCGGGAGTGCCCTCGACACATCCATCTCTATTCAGATCTTTGCATATGATGTATATCTCCCTTTTAGGGTTGCTTCCGATGTCTTAACATATTTTCCAAGTTTGTTCCCTATTGCTTCGAAGGTGGACGACAACCAGTGGTCTAGCGGTAAGGAGTAAAACCTCAGCCATAATGAGACATTTTTAAAGGTCTCTTTCTCTGGGGAGAAGTTTTCCTTCCACGACCGCATGTACAAGCCTGCTGAGGCGTGGAAATATGCCCCCCCTCAAAGACTTTATCCTTGTCCTCCAGGTTCATGAGGACTTCTGTGAAGAATCCTTTCGAACCTAGGTGGAGTTCCACCTCTCCACTTGGATAATAAAATATTTAATTGAGAATTATGCAAATTTATATGAAAACATTTTTCATATAAATTTATTTATTTTATAAATTTATTATATATCATAAGTATCATTCAATTGAATTCAAATATGTAAATACTTTAAAAATAATAAAATATTTAATTGATTGAATTTTTTTGTTTTATTATCAATTTATAATCTTTAATTTGAAAAAGTCACTTTTACTTATATGCTAATTTATATAATGTAACTTATATCCATCCTAAATATCTAACATAACATAATGCTACTAAACCTCTAACATAACATAATACTAATGAACAGCCCCTCCCTATTGAATATCCTTGCCAATCACATTCGTTGTAAAACTTTTACCTACACAAAAGCAATGATCTAGCATTCGTAATCTTTGTTGTATTTTGAACATAAGCGTTCCACCTTGTATTATAATTGTAAAAAATTGATATATGCATATGCACCTTTCCAAATAAGAATCCCTTATTAGTTCGTGCCCGGATGCCCGGACTATTAGTAATCGCTAACATAACATAATGCTACTAAACCCCTAACATAATATAATATTAATGAACATCCCCGCCCTACTGAATATCCTTGCCAATCACATTACGTACACAAAAGCAATCATTTAGCATTCGTAATCTATGTTGTATTTTGAGCATAAGTGTTCCACCTAATATTATATTTGTAAAAAAATGATATAGGCATATGCACCTTTGCTCGAACTATTACTAATCGATTTTCACTCTTCCTATTAATTTGACACAAAAATTAATGCATATTAATTGTTTTAACCAATTTTTTTCAAAAATTATATAATTTAGGTTGTTTTTGAATCTAAGTTTTGAGTTTTTCCTCTTATTTGGCCTCTTCTCGAGGCAAAAGGGAGAATATCATAGGTTTAGTTTTGATTTAAAGTGCACACTTGTTTCTCATTTTTAACAAATGAAGTAATGCTAGAGATGAATCTAGCATTACGTCATAAACATTAAATGTTAGCACATGTTTATCCAGCTATATATTAGTCTATGTTTGTCGCATCAGTTTTGCTTTCACGTAGAAGAAAACTTTTAGCTTACATGTAGAACACTGCAACATGACACAACACAAAAAACACACAAAGGTGTCCATCAGACAAGGATATTTCACCCTCTATTTCCTCCTCGCTTTCTTGTTGCGTTTTCCTCGTTGTTTCTAGCTTCATTTTCCCCTTCTGCTCAACGTCCGAGCTCTCAGCCCCTCCATTCCTTTCTGCTTCAGTGTGGCTTGGCTTGGCCATTGATCCAGACTCTCCACCCCTTCAGTTAAGGAGCCCCCTTAATAAAGTTAGGTGGCCAGAAGCAGTTCAAGATGCAATCAATTGGTCATAATTCATGGCCATTGACATGAAGGATTTTGGAATTGTTATTACTATTCATGGTTAAAAAGAACAGTAACTTAGGACTTACCTGGGCGCCTCTTCCCTTCAATTGGCCTCCCTTGCGTGCAACCTTGGCCTCAAGATGCATATTCTGTGCTTCCACGAGTTCAACGGGCGACCAAATTTCGGTCAAAACTTCAATGATGACACCATTTCATGTTGAATGCAATGACCATGAATTTGGAGAGATGTTTATGGAACCATATTCTTTGCAACTTGGAAAATATCTAGGTTGTGTTCTCTGTAACCATATGTTTCAAGGTGGAGTTCCACCTTTATCTTTGCAATTTTTCATGCATTTTCATGCAATTTTTCATACACTAGTTAACATTAAATTGCATAAATTAGTTAAGCCTGAAACATATTTTAACAATGAACTTACCACCATATATGTAGGTAGTATTCTCTCCAACCATAAGGTGGAGTTTGACAAAGGTAAGGCCCTTTGTATGTGCAATTTTTCTATATTGAACAAAACCCACTCACACATATCACTAGATTAGAAAACATAAGCCTTTGGCATGGAGAGGCGCCATCATCTTCGCTCATCGCTTCGCATGGCCGGGACCCATCATTGATGGTTTCCCATTTATGGTTTCTCGCATGTGCTTTCGGTACTCAAGCTTTCTTCTTGAGTAGTACATTTCTTCCCCTTCGATGAATATCATATTCTTTTCCATTAGGTCATATCAGTCCAAATAAGGCTGAATATGACCTAAACTTGTAGGCACCACTCACACGACCCTAAGTCCAGTGGCCGAGGAGATGTCTCTAAAATAATCCATAAGTGGTGGACCGAAGCTAGTAGGTCCTTAGGCCTTTTCCATCCTCCAGGTTGTGTAAAGATGGCCCAATTGATTGTACTTACCTTTTCTGTCTTGGCGTTCGAAAAAGAAGAATCGGTCAATGCAACAGAAGATGCGGAAAATAATGTTATTTCAGGGGTGGGTGAATCACTCGATGGATGGAAAGCTCCACCAACCACATCAATATCGAAAAACCGTGCTCGGAATGGATGGGGATCACCCTCTAAACACAACAACATAAAACACAACAACCAAACGATGAGATATGAACGAGAGGATGTCTTGTACCGCATATTATTATGATCGAAAGCAAAAGTGATGATAGGTAGTTGGTATGATAGCTAAGCATTCAGGATAGGACCAACTTGCATGTCAGACCCTTTCCTTTTCTTGCTCAGGCTTCCATTTCGCGTATGATTTAGCAGTCTTAGCTTCACCTGTCTCAATGTCTGCTTTACCCGTTCTAGTTGGAGTACGCATATTGAAATTGTGTTGATTGAATATCACTAGCAAGCAACATTCGACCCCAGTTTAGGTAGGAAAAGTAGCAGGCTCTTTCCCTGGCGACACACTCGTTGTATGAGAGATATTGATTATTTAACGGGCAGAACATGATTTTTGATACGCACATGTGAGTCTGTCCACGTATGATACGTGGATGATGATTTTATAAATCACATCAAAAAGCTAGGGCTTAATGTGAACTTTGATTATATTATATTATTATAAATGTTGAAGCCAGCCAACGACAATTCCTATAACGAAGATGCCTTTTGCACATATATTTATTTTCATTAATTCAGAATCAACAAAATTATATCCGAACCCTTTGAAATACAAATCCTTACGACAAATCAGTGATTCATTTTCTTTGTAGTTTAACCAAAAATGTACAATGGAAACATTTAAAATCAAGATGTACTATGAAAATATCAACAATAATTGACGGACAATTGAAACTAACAATTTCAACGATAACAGTGTTTACGCAACAATTGTGCTCCTGAAATACTTCTCAAACTCCTTCCAAGTCAGCTTGCTCTCTTTCAACCCTTTAAATTCCTTTAGGTCTTCCCACCATATGGAGACTCCTCCATTCAGGTTAAATATGAAAATATTTTCCTTTGTATTTTTTGAGTAGTCGTGTATCCAAAAATATTTTTTCATCCCCAATAGTTAAGCCTCAACTTCTTCTCCTTTCTTGATTTCTCCATCAAAGGTAGGTGGCTTAAATTTCTTAAATTATTTAGTTAGATAATTCTATGAGTGTCACACTCTCTTCTTCTTGGGAACACTTGATCCAGTGTCACTGATGGACAGTTCCTCGGAAGTTGTCTTCCCACAGGATGGCTCTGTTGAAATGTTTCCACCAACTTTGCCTTTTTTTGCATCTTGATGCCTCTTCTTGGAAGAACTCCTTCCTACATTGCTATGGATTAGTCCATGCTTTTGAGCACCTGAAGGGGTTTTCAACCTCTCTGATTTCTACATCTCGACATTATAATTTATGTTAAGGACCTAACCTCCCTAACCCCTCACATAGATAGAATAATATATTGCAATGTAATAAAGGCCCACATTAGTTAATAAGGCCTATTTAATAAATTGGAATAAGTCAATGTAAGAAGACCTAATAAAAGATTCTGCTTCTAGAAGGATCTTCCTCTAGAATGATCTTTAGAAGATAGAATTAGTATAAATAAGAGTAAGAGTCATGAGAGCTTTTGTCTTGAGAATTATTGTAATAGAGCGTTGCTCTGTTGGAGGTTGCCCCCTCGAAGAGGCAAACAAACATTGTTTCATATTAATAAATGTATTATTTTGGTGTTGTGGTTTCATATATTGTGTTGTTCCGCTGTTATTCTCTGCAATATTTCTGTTTTTTGCTATTATAATAGATCTGGTACTTTACAAGTGGTATCATAGCACTTTCCTTGGCAAAAAATTGTGGATTATTTATTTTCAGGGTAGAGACATATTCCGACGTCTTAAAGTTACAGATTTTTTTTGTTTAGTGCATAAATCTACGGTTGGGAAAGCATACACGCAGGAACTACAAGTGGTACTTAAGAACACATTGTTGGCCACCCTTGTAACCCCTGTTGGTACCTCCTCGAGTGGTAGTGCATCAGACAACACCTGTATATGAATCGACCTAGATATCATGAAGTCCTCTGTAGATAAACTGATCAACCACCTGACTTCTATAGTGCCACCGAGAAAAACACTCAGGAAGACACTCTCTAGTACATGGGTAATCGTGTAGTACGGTTAAGGGTACGATCTACCCTCCTTAGTTGGTTCTCTGAGATATTGGTCAGAGTATTATTATTCAACCTTGCACGTATATCAGAGAGTTATAGCACAAGGTAGACCCTTGTCTGTAGAAACCCTAAAAAACCCTAACCCATGGGACACAAACAACACAGAAAGGGAACATATAAGATTTCTCTTGTTCACAATTTGGGCATTTTGACACTTCTTTTTTCCTATTAAGAATTTGGGCATTTTGACATTGTAATATTATTCAAATCGAAGTATAACTCCATAGGAGTAAGAAAAAAAATTATGGGGCCTTCCTGCACCCTTATTTGAGACCTAGCCCATTGTAATCCTTTTTTCATTATGATCACAATGATACCTATCATTGTTAATACTTTTATTTTTCATATGGTCCTGACCCCTTCCCAACACCTCTACTTGAGACCTATTCCATTGGACTCCTCTTTTCATCCTGCTCCCAATGATACCTATCATTTTTTAGCCTTGTTTTTTCGTGGACCCACCGTCTCTTTTCAACCACCTTTCTTTCCCAACTCTTCCTATGTTTTCCCCTCACCATGGCCACCACTTGCAACCAAGACCTTGAAACCGCATCACTATCCACATCAAGTCCCAAATGGACTACATGAAAGAGGAACTAAGGAAGGACACCAATTCCCACCTTGCTAGCTAGCTTACATCCCACCTTGAATCTCAACTTAACTCATTTGTTTCCAAGGTATTGGAAAAACTACCCATTCATGGACTCCATTCCTCATCTGACCCACCTTCTAACCTCAAACTTACAACTTCCTCCAATTCCTAGTAGTTTCATTCCAAACCTTTTCATCATGATCTATATCTTCCACGAGTGGAGGTGAACAAATTTGATGGCTCAGATCCCACTGGTTGGGTCACTCAAATGGAACACTACTTCTCCTTGCATGGCATCACTAATGACTTGACCAAACTTCATTACGGTATTATTGGAAATTTTTGGGTTGACCCGGGTTCTACTTTAGGTTTCCAACAAAACCCTACAAACCATAGACCTTTCTGGAGACAAGAAAGCAACACTACGCATAGAGTGCACAATGCAGTCTCACCCGAAATGGCTCATGGGTGACTGCAGAACTCAAATTTATGCAGTATTGGAAGGGAGGATTCTATGGGGATGGGAGACATTCTTTCTACCTCAAAACCTATTATATCTACTATTCTATTGTATCAATACATCATTATACCTTATATCTCCCATTTAGTAATCATAAACATTCATTTAAGATTCATTCTGCAGTAAATATCCTGACTATTCTATTGCACATTGCATTTAACCACTGACTTATTAATCCATTCATAACCAACAATAGAAAAAACTAATATAAACATTCCACAAAGAGACACAAATTTACCGCCGTTCACCCCCCTGGGTTATGTCCACAAATATTTGGTTGTCTTCACTCTTTTATTCTTCTTCATCAAGTTTATAGCATTGTGTGCATTACATCAGAGGTTGACAAGATTGCATTAAGTTCCACATATTGTGACCTTACCCTTGATTACAATGCATATCTCTGTCTCAAAAACCGACTCTAAGATCATCTCATCATTAGCTTCCTCTGCTATCTCACTATCATCTATTTATATTACAAAAAGGGGTAAATTACTTGTTACAAAAATGACCAAAACCCTAACCCACTAACCCTAGGTGGATTAGGTTTGTCCACTTTCTAACTCCCTGATTGCAATTGGTCCAAAATACAACTGTTTTCTTCATTAATTTGCCTCTTTCTTCCTTCCTTTGACTTTACTGGTTTCCTGATGTTGTTTTTCCCTATTTTCCATCACACACTCCTTTTCTGGTCCATTTCTTAACTGCCTTCATTAATTACTGTGATTTTCCCCAAAATGGCTTGCACCAACGGACCCCCAACACTCACTTGTGGCTCGTCCCAAGCCACTCAGGTAGTGTGTTCCTTTTGTATCGACTTCTCTAGATCCTGGAATCTGCATGAAATTTGTTCAACTTGTGATTTTACTTGCATGCTCTTTTTTGCTACGATCTCCACTGTCTATGCAATAATGTGCTCCTTCAGTAGTTCCCCACTCTTCAAGCCAACCTGTTCAACCTGACCCTTTGTTGTGTTAATCTCCATAAGCATTTGTTCTGTAACTTCTTGTAGTGGTTCCAACTACACCTGCCTTGACTTATTTTCTTCTTGTATCGTCTTCAACTCTGCCTACAAATTCTTCATTTCTTGCACACTTTTCAACTTATATGGTATTGTCATCTCTTTCTGCTTCTTCCTTTTGGTCTAACTCTTGTAGTTTCTCATCCTCCTGAATATTTGTCCATAACTACGCGCTCTTATTATACAACTCTGTGATTTCCTAGATGATCAACGCAATGCTTTTCGTATGACCTATAGCCTCCTGCTCCTCCATAGCTTGTGTTATTTTCTCGATTTTACCCTTTGTGGGTACATTCTCTCTTTGTGTGTTGTCAGCAATAGTTTTGAATACTTCTTCCACTATTCTTTCAATGCATTGCTTTGTTTCTTCCCTCTCGAATTGCACCTGGTTAAGTGTCATCTCTAGTGTCTTACTTACTTCATTGGCCAATTGTAAACTTGTCGCATCTACATGGGCCCTTGACTGAATTTTCTATGTGTCACTTATTTGAATTTTATACAACGCCTTATTTGGAATCTTGGGCAGTGCCAAGTCTAGATGAAATATCTCCTTCAGTGGTTTCTTCGTTGTAATTTCATCCACCTGCAACATCCCTTGGGTGATACAAAAATTTTCATTTCCCATGGCTATGATCTGCACTGTCTCCTATTCTAGAACTGTTCTCTCCTAAGAATTTTGTTGTTGTTGTGCCTACTCTTTTTGTTGCACTTTAGTGAGTTGCAATTGTTCCAATGCATCCTTGATCTTGTCAATTTCTTCACTATCTCGTCCCTTTTCTTCTCAACATCATACCACACCTCCGCTTTGAAATCCTGCACTTTCTTTGCAACTAAATCTGCATCGTCCTATGTTAGTGTAAGTTGAGGAACTTCCTTGCGTGCCTTCATTTTCTTGCACTGGTCTGCTTCCAACAACATTGTTCTTTTTAATGGCAGTGTTTTTTCCCGCGTGGTTGTAACTGGTATATCCATATCTAGGAGACTTCCACCTCTTGTTTCCTCTAGCATAAGAGTATTGGTATCTTTTTGTGCCCCTCCATTTGGTTCTACTGCACACTCCTTCTCATAAGATGAATCCTTAGGGACAATAGTTTTATACCTTGGTTTTCTAGTGGTTGTGCTACCCCTTGTTTCTTTCTCGTGCTCTCTTTCTTTCCTTGTATTTTTTGTTGGTTTGGTCGACTTCTGTGAAGGGCCAATCTCTACTTCTTTCTTAGATTTTGATACCTTCTTTGGGATCACTAGTACCTTCCATTATTTAGGCCAATCCTTCATGGCCCACTACACTTCTTCCCCCATGACAATATCTCAACTGTAGGCATTCCTTCTTAAGATCCCTCTTAGCCTGGATCCACATGTTATGTCTGGAAGCCTAAAAATTTGTTATTCCTTGATTTTCTCTCACCACTTCTGGTGGTATTCTTTATGTATTAGCCAACTTCTCCTGCATCGCATCATACATCATGGAAAAATTGCTAGAATTTTCCTTCATTTTCTTCGAATCTGAAGTATGCCATAATGTTGTATATTTTGTTGCACAACATTTCCCTAGCCTTTGGTAAAATACATTGTATTTTGGTTTTCCCCAACCAACCAGTGCTATCAATATAAATAACTGTGAATAATGAAACTTTGTACCTATATCCTCTACATCCTTGCAATCCTCCAAAAACAAGTTTAGTAGATATGGAGCCTAGCTAAGTAGACTCCCCTTTGTGCACTGCGCGACTGCTGCTATTACTCCTGGAGGGGATTCCTCTTTGCAAAATTTCCTCAAAAGTTTACATGCCATCAGTTTTTTCACGTGATGGATCATTTATATGTCTAATAACCATTCCTATAGATCCTTTGTCAATACTATCTTTGTTCTTTATCTCATCTGTCGATGCTTTTTCTTTGGTTTTATCATCCATCTACTTCTTTGGTTTTGCTCCATTTATTGGTAAACCTGTGATTTCTGCAATTAAGTCCACATCTATGGATACATGCCTCTCCATCCATAAGATGCCTCCATGTACTAGTGCCAGTGGTTTTTTGATACATTCATTTACATCTTTTCCTCTCGCAAAGTGAGGAATCTCGAACAGGTTCAGTATTCATATGTTATATAGTCCTGCAATCCATAGTTTCGGCTCCAAAATGGGATCCCTTGATGGACCCCCTCCTTTACTCTCCATGTACACTTGCTGAAAAAATTTAGGGAACTTTCTCCTATCAGCCACATCATGATCAACATACTTCAGTTTGTTAAGAGACCCTAACATGTTACCAACTACTTTGACTCCTTTAGGTATCTGTGATAGTGACCGTGTTAGTTCCTTCTACTTGATCAATGTTCTTGGCGTAGCAGGTTTTTCCCTAGTCTTCTTCTTTCTTGTTGATGGCCCTGCCACTTCTACTTGGTTGTCTTCCTCATCTTCTTCAGTGTTTGAGTTCTACTGGTATGTGATATATTCAACCTGTACGTATTCCTCCGACTATTGTGTTGGATATGATACATGGTTTTGTACTTCATATGACTATGTTTGTTCATCATATTCTTCATTTGGTTGTACCCGTGGTTGTGTGGTTCCTAATCCAATTTTTTGCACGAGGTTTTGCTCTGTACTAGGGTTTTGTGTTTCACCCTGCGTGTCGATATCCATTGCCTCTGTCACCGAATCCTTCTTTTCTACAATAGTGGGACTAATTGGTTCAATGATTGGAGATTAAATTGTGTCCACGTCCAACATTCCTTCTGACTTATTTGAGTTTTCCCCATCGACTGTTGTGTCTTGTGCAGACCTCGTGGCACTGCGTGTTTTCCTTGCAACCCGACTAGGAGCTCCAAATTTTGATGGCACCGTTTTTCTAAATTCAGATAGGGTTTCTATAAATCATGAGTAAATACCTCAGAGTCACTTGATCACACTAGGTTTTCTTCCTTACCTCTCGTTTGCACAAAGTCACAATGAGTCTACTCCTTTCACATTTTCTGCTTTTATAAGCCATGCCATAAATGCTCTGTCGCGCCGCAATTTTCTGATCACTGCTTTTTCCTCTTCCAGATACTCTCTATATTATGGCACACAGTGTATTCAAGTTCTTTCATACTAGTTACTATCTTTTGTGTGCTGTATCATTTGACTACATGTGTAACACTTATCCATCTACTCCATCTTTTTTTATTTTTCTTGTTTTTCCAAAAAAACAATTATTTCTTTTCTTATTTTCTTTACTATATACACTATACAATTGTATTTTCCTCTACTACAACTTTTAAGGGTTAATGGGTTGACTGTCCCTATACATTTTTAGTCGAATTCCATTAACCAATCCTTGAATCTATTTTCCTGCTAGATCCTGCAACTGCACAACACTTCCATCTGTGATATATTTTATCTCATATGGCCCTAGCCAATGCATCTTGAATTTTCCTGGGTGTTGTAAGTACTTGTTGTCATAGAGGAGAAACAAATCTCCTTCCTTAAAGTTTTTCTTCTTAATGTGTCTATCATGCTAAGCTTTTTCTTTAGATTTCTTTACTTCCTGATGGAAACCAACCATAATCATGTCTTCTAGTTCCATGAGTTGAGAAAATCTTTCTTGAGCTACGCCTCTTTCTGTCATGTTTTTAATGGCCGCAATGCACAAATTAGGTATCAAGTATTCCAAAGCGACTACTACTTCTTGACCATACACCAATCTGAAAGGTGTTTTCCATGTGAGTTTCTTGCATGTGGTTCTATCGGCCCATAATAACGTTGGTATCTTCATATCTCAATCATCCCTGTTTACATTACAAATTTTAGTAAGGGCATTCTCCAAGATTTTATTAAATACTTATATTGTTCCATTAGCATGAGGATGGTATGGATTTCTCTTTTGATGGTGTATCTCAAATTCTTCAGTCATTGCCTAAATGGTATTGTTAATAAAATGAGTTCCCTGATCACTCATCAGAATTATAGGGAAACCAAATCTTGTAATTACTTGTTCAAACAGGAAGTGCACTGTAGTTTCTACGCTGCAATCTTTTATTGTTGTTGCTTCAGCCAACTTGGTTAAATATTTTGTCATTGTAATGATGTACCTTTCTCCCGATCTTCTAGATGGTGGGTTGATTGGTCCTACAAAATCTATTTCCTGTTTGTCAAACACTTTAAGAGTTACCTGAGGTTTTAAGGGCATCTCATCCCTCCTGGATGGATTTCCTACCCTCTGGCAGACATCACAAGCATGGAAATACCCCTTTGCATATTTAGAAATTGTTGGCCACCATAGTCTTGCGTGTAATATCTTCTGCGTAGTGGCTTTTCCTGCATAGTGTCCTCTAACTATTCCTTCATTTGATTCTTCCAAAATGATGGGACATTCATGTTCCATGACACATCTCCTTAGAATATCATTTAATCCTAATTTATAAAAATGTCTTGCAATAAGTTGGTAATCTACAGATATAACCACCAAATTATTCTTCTACACAATGTTGTATTCTTTTGGGGAAAATCATGTACTCAAAACTTCATTGATATCATAAAAGTATTCATCAACAATTTGCACCGAAAAGAGTTATGCATTAGGAAAATTGTCCTCCAAGATGCTTGGTTCCTCTCCATTGGTTATCATGGATAGACGATCTGGCCCTGCATTCAATCTTCCAGGTTTCACAACTACTTCAAAATCAAACTCTTGAAATAAAAACAACCATCTACATATTCTCCCCCTCCCCAACACTAGCTTGTTTACCAAGTATATGAGAGAAAAGTGATCTGTGAACATCTTAAAATGTTGGCCCAATAAATAATGACCGAACTTTTGTAATGCATACACCATAGCCAAACCTTCTCTTTCTGTTGTATTATAATTATATTATGACTTTGATAGTTTCCTACTTATAAATTCTATTGGGTGATCTATGTCACCTTCTCTTGGATGTGTTAGTACTGCTCCAAGTGTTATTGAAGAGGCATCCATGTTGGGATAAATATATGCACTATTAATTCCCAACATTAAATTATCAACCAGGGCTCGTAAGCTTCGAGGTGAAAGCACATGAAATGCAAGATTAGAGCCTAGTCTATCCTAATCTAAAGCCATCGACAATATGAACAAACTGAGCAAAGTAAAACAAAATGCAGGAAATTAACACTAAGGATTCATCACTGGGACATAGAAATAACTTAGTGCTATAAAGGTTTAGATCACAGTATTTCATGCACTCACGATGATGTTCTTGTGATTAATCATGAGTATCTTACTTAAGTTTCATGTCCTTCAATGGATTCCTGTAGTGGTTAGCTAAGCTATGAGAAAACCAAATTAAACTAAATAAAGGAAAAAACATTCAAACGAATAGAAAACAAAATCTACTTCAAATGAGATGTCTCTTTATGATTCAAGAAAGGTAATCGTCATATTCAAAAAATTGTTTAATGATACAAGAGATTGTTCTTTAATGAGTTTTGAATTTATGAAGAACAAAAAACAATCTAAGGAATGAAAAATTTGTAATTTTTTAGTTTTTTTTTTTTTAATAACACACACATAAATCTTTCTATGAACGTAGTCATGAAACCGTCTTTTTAGTTTTAAAATGAAAGACACTCAATTGATAAACTCAGAAATTCAGTGAGGGATCACATCTCTGCACAGATGCAACAAGCTGCAAGTAATAAGTAAAATAGACTATGCATTCACAAAAAACAAACCACAATCTGATTATGAATTCAAAGGAAAGTGAATAAAGTCTGAGCGTAAAATAAAATGATTCTAAATGTAAAATAAATTTGAATGTAAAATGAAATAAATCTGAATGTAAAATAGAGATATTACATTTATGCTATGGGAAGAAATCTATGTTACTAGATGCAAACAGAGCAAATAATAGATCTAAATTAAAAATACAATGAGCAACACATTACCAATATCGAGGGGCCCTCCAAAGCTAGCAATTGCTACTAGAGGAACTTCAAATGAACTCCAATGATGCACCGCAAATAAGGAATCTATCACCTTTCATATATTGAAAATTAAGCTCAAATTACAACAATGACATCATAACTCTCTTCTTCATTACATGAATCTCCATTACAAAAGAATGCTCATAATGATAATTGGATCCTTCTCATAGACTTATGAGGCTCATTTATACATGAAATCTATGGAGGAATGGATAAAACTGAATTCCCCAACTCAGATTTTGGTTAAAAGCAATTTTACAATTTTTGGAATGAAATCATAAAAATCTGGGTTTTTCATCAATTTGGGCAGATTCGAGTTAGGGATCCACCCATATCTTTCAAACCAATTCTAATTTTGAAAGCGTTCATCTATTTTACTCAATTTTCACCTTCTAGACAAAACCCATATCTCATAATATTGAGATATACCTTCTTTTGCACGAAAATTGAGGCCCAAGCTGGCATTTTGAGATTTTTACTAATTTTTACAGAATCATTCCCCTTGAGTTGGAGGTCCAAACATGCGATCTGGGAAAATTCTGACTTGAGCTGGGTGAATTCTGACTCATGTGTGTGCATGTTGATGTCACTCTAGTCAAAACCCATGTCCCCAATTTTCCTCTAAAAGCATTTCGAATTTTCGAACTATATCTGATACCGGATGCCTGTAGGATGTTGGTACCGAATAAGCATAGGTGAAAAATAAACACTGGTATCAGATGAGCACAGGTACCAGATGAGAGTAGGTACCTGATGATTGTAGAACCTTCTGGTACCGAATGACTTGGAGTGTGAGTACTAGATGAGCGAAAGTACCAGTTGACTGTAGAACCTTCTGGTACCAGCTAATTTGGCGTGTGAGTATCAGATGACCTTGAGTGTCATATTAGAACCCTGTGTTAATATGATTTTCACAACAAGGATATTATATGGAATAAATCACATAGATATTTATTCTAACTATCAATAAACCATGAAAATCATAGGTTAAATGTTTATTACCTTATGTACAACAAGAGATAGTCAAATGAGTGTATCATTGGGCAAAATGAATGGATTACTCATAGTTTTAGGAAACATATTCAATATAGGTCACAAAAGTAAGGTGTCTGTGGATGTAAAAAAGGAGACCCAACAATCCACACAAACATGGAACTCTTTTGACCAATCTGGAAACACTAGAATTGGTGTTGTCACCATTTTTTGTTTTAAGATATCCAAAATTTGTTGGCACTCATCATTCCACTGAGACTTGATATCCTTCTTTAACAATTTCTCAATGGGCGTAGTAATTTGTGCTTATCTTTTTATGAATTTTCTATAGTAGCATGTATGACCTAGTGTAGCTCTCAATTGGCGCACTGACTTAGGTGGTGGTAAATTAACAATGACAACAATCTTTGTAGGATCAACCAACAGACCCTATTTACAAACCACATGCCCTAGAAAAATTCCAAATGGTGAACTGAATATGCATTTCTTAATGTTCAAAGAGATTTGAAATTGTCTACACCTGTCTAGCAATACTTTTAAAACTTCAACATGATCTTTCAATAGGATAAATATTGTCCAATCATCTAGATAAACGTCCAAAAAATTATGTATGAAATCTTTAAATACAACTACCACTACCCTTGAAAAAATAGCATGGGCATTTTTCAATCCAAATGACATCACTGTGTATTGATATGACCCCCATTCTGTGGCAAATGTAGTCTTATGACTATCCTTTGGTGCTATTATGATTTGGTGATACCCTGAAAATCCATCAGTAAATGAGTATGCTTCTTGTCCTCCTACATTTTCCAATACCTCATATGTAAATGGAGTAGGGAAGGGATCATGTAGATAAGCATCATTCAACTTCCTCAAGTCTACACAGATCCTTATTCCCCTCTGCTTCTTCTCCTGAACTACCATAGGGAAAAACCACTCAGATTCTTCAACATATTCTATTATACCAGCCTCTAACATGTTATCAATATTTTCCTTAACTTTCTTTTTATATACTGGATTTAGCCTATATGGTGTATGTCTTATTGGTTGGCATATGGTCATAGAGCTATTTTCATTTCTGCAATTTCTCCTGCTACCCCTTTCATTTATGAAAACATTACTGGAAACATATCACTATATTCGTGCAGTAACTTTGTTATTCTTTCCATTGTCTGGTTATCCCAATAGTCACCAATACTTGCAATATTTGAATTCTCTTGTGATCCAATATTTACCTTATTTATCTTCAGTGGTGTAGAAAATTATTCTAACTATAACTGTGGGCCTTCTACTTATTTTTCCCATTCAACTTTTGTTATCTGAATATCCTGCGGGTTTTCTTCTGCTGGGTTCTCTTCTGCAACGTGGTAACAATGCAACAACTGTATGACTGTTTGTCGATTCTAATTCTGATAAGATGTTACAATTTCAACTTCAGGTTCTTCGAAAATCTTTTCTTTTATCAACTTCAGTGTTGCATCCATCACTAGAATCTCATGTTCAAATGCAAACGTGATCACAAAGTTCTGTTGCAACTCTTTCCAATTTCCAGTTCCTCTATGTAGTTCCAATTATGTATACCAATTTCTTGGTATTCCTTCTAATGTATGGATAAAGTGATGTGGTCATTCCTCTGATGGTACCCGTCTCCATTGGGTTATTCATCTATCTATATGTTCTCTTGGTTATTCTCTTCCATCACATTTCTCCCTATGTTTATTCTCCTGTTCTGCACCAAATCTGATGCGCAATAATCTTTTGCATTGATACCAATCCTGGATATTTTCATTGTGAGTACCCCACTAATATGTAGGTGTTTCTTTCAAGTCAATGTCCAAAACTAATAGCCTTTGACTTTCCAGGACTCCTAGTTCAAATTTTGTTAAGAATTCTTCCAAATCATTTTGACCATAAAAACTTGGAGGTTCTCTTACCTTTGTGCCAACCCATCTTAGTGCACGCATCATTCTTGCACATCTTCTGGTAGATATCTCATGTAAGTGATGTTTCTAATTCTCCAGTCCCTTGTCAAAATCTGAACCACAAGAATTGATGCTTCTCCAGCTAATCATTCCATCTGTTGTTGGGTTAATGTAATCTTCCTCGCACACAGTAAATCTATAGAACTGATTTATCTCTTCTCTGATAAATTTTTCTATCGTTGGTTCAACATAGCTACCACCTTTTGAAGGATCTAATGGTGCTATGACTCTATATTCTCCTGATTCAAAAATCATTTTATTGGTCTTCAAGTTGATGATAGCTTGATTTTCAAATGCCCAATCCAGTCCCAACAATGTTGGATAAGGTGTAGTATTATCCACTATATCAATTACCTCAAAATATGCCATAGTGTGCACACCATATAAATCCATTGGTATACCTTTCAATCGACCAATTGGTATCACCTTATGTTGGTTTTTTTATTTCCAGTTGAATAGGTGAATAACCCAGTGTAGGTTCCCCCATGCATTCCCATGTTTTCTTAGGAAGAACATTTACCTCATATCCCAAATCTAATATGATTTCACCCATGTTAAAGTCTCCAATATTTGCATTTAGTCTGAACTCTCTATTTGTTATTGTCTTCCTATGGAACATGATTTACTGTCTTTTGTTTTAGTTGTATCTCTTCTCCAGGATTGCATTTTTCTATCAAAGTTTTGTAATACTTGTATAGTTGTTTGATCATTCAATAACTTCAATAAAGACACTAGAAATTTTCTTAGATTACTTACCTTTTTTGAAGGTTGACCTCTGTTGGTATGATCATATAGATGAGGCATATCATATACTGACCCATCGTATCCTGGCTATGCATTTGAAGTAGAAACAATATTCTCCTGGAAAATTTCTTAGCTGGCTTGCTTGAATTCCTCTTTTTCCTTGCGCACATCAAAATACTGTTGAGGTGTTGTATTTTTATAACCCACTGATGTTGGTTCTAATTCTTATTTGTTGCATCTTATCCTGTCTTGGTTCCACCTCGAGTAACTATATTAATTTTTTTTCATCATCTCTTGTTTCGGTCGAAATCCATTCAACATTTTGGTTATTCTAATTCCTTTTTTCCTACATTTTTGTTAGAAGTATAGGACAATATTTTGTAGTATGATCTGTTGCGCGACAGTACATACATGTTGTTGGTGGTTGTGGAAAATCCCTTGCATAATGTCCAGGTTGTTGACAATTGTGGCAGGTTACTAGTCCTTTGCCTCTTCCACGTCATCCTCTTCTGAATCCTCCTATATTTCCTTGATTGTCTCTGCGCGGTGTATTATACTGTGGTACTTGATTATATTGAGGTGTTGTTGTAAATTGTTGCGCATTATTATATTATTGTGCAGGAAGACATGTCATTAGTTCAACCTGCATCCTATAAGCATCTGAAGTCCTTTCCTTCATAAGCTCCATGGTTCTACAATTCTTATCCTCATGTCCTACAGACTTGCATAAATTTCAGAATGTACTCTTAGGTATTGTTTCATATTTTTACATCAGTGGAAAATGATAGGGATCATGTCCAAGTGTTTTACATATTTCACATCGTAATCCTCTTGTGGGTAAGGGATTTAGAAATACTGCGCAAATGTTGGGAACTCATTTTTGTGGTGTCCTTTTGTTCTACATAAGGTACACCATACAACTTCCCTCTTCTCCTTGCCTTTGTTCTGATTCAATTGAAATGTCAGATTATTGAGATCCACTCTTAGCTCTTCTACAATTGGATCTATATGTTTATACTGATTCTCTTCCAATTGTAAGGTTGCTCGTAGAGCCATAGCCTGAGTCTAGAACTTCTGTTTCCTCAAGGGATATTTAGAATGTGGAAATAATGAATTTATGAATAGTTTCCTATGCTGCATGTCTGTTATGGGATATTTCAACTTACCTTTCAATTGCTTGAACTTCTGATTGACTTCCAAACCAATTCAACTGGATTCTGTTTGATTTCTATCATCTCATTCATATATTGATATTCTGAACTTGGTCATTGGAACTCATTCATTAGTGCCTTCTTTACATATGCGATGGTTTTCGGTGTTCCTTGTGCACTGTTTACTGCTAGACTCATAAACTAGTCCACTGCGCGGTTTGTGAATGTGATTGCAAGATGAGCCACTTTTGTGTCTTCATTTGTGACCTGTTTAGCTTCCCAAATCTTTTCAAAAATAAACAGATGTTTCTTTGGGTCCTCTGACCCTTCTCCATGAAATTATGGTAACCGAATGGTTGGATTTGCTCCTGCCATTGTAAAATTTGTGGTACTTCCTCCGCACGGTGTAGATAACTGACTATTGCTACCCAAAATTGTACTTCCACTTGAATTTCTGTTGTTCCCTTGACCTATTGGAATCCTTCTACCGGTAATTGTTGGTTTTCTAAAAGCTTATTTTCTTTCTGATGTCTTAGTCACACATGGGGTCATGGGTTCCACACTAATTCAGATCTGGAACGGAGTTCCTTATTATGTTCTAAACCCTTGATCTATGTTTTTTTTGTCATATGCGACGCACATGATTTCTTCAATCTACTTTGTAACACAGAGATCCTCTACATCTTCTTCATCACTTTCCAATCCTTCCCTCTCGACTATTGCTCTTTTTTTCCTATTAATCTTATATTGGTAGGGTCTTCCACTGCACATCATTCCCGCTTTGTCCATTATTTCCTTGACCTATTCCTCATCCATCATAATAGGGTACATTGTTTCCTTCTGCTTGCCTCTATCCAGATTCCTCTCCATATCTTAGATCGTCCTTAGTCCCCCCCCCATTCTCCCCATGCATGCAAAGTTATTTAGTTGTCGGACTCCATTGTCATCACACCTTTATCATGCAACAAAATCTTGATTGACTTGTAGAGTGATCTAATATGACTTCCTCTCATACCCTTCAAAAAATCCTGCTCTGCAAAAGTGTTTGATTTTGCAATATCGACTACAAACTCGGTAATGAATCCTACAATAATGTTGTCTAGACAGAAATTGATTGTGCGCACGAATTTGTTATTGAATTTTTTTAGTTACGAAATATTTTCAGTAGTCCATTCTACTTATCTTATCCTATTAGTTGGGTGGGTGTCCTTCAATATCAATATCCCCTCCTACAACAAATGTGGAAATTCACAGAAAAATGACTCATGAAGATCAGTAAATACGCCTCTCCAAATATTGGCGCGGTGTATACTTAGGGTTTCTATTGTCTTTCTGTGCAAAATCGAGCTCTTTTGTTGTCAACCATAGTTCGATCTCTTGTTTAGTTGGGTTCCATGGTCTGAAAATCCCCTTATAATGCTTTATTATCTTCATTGTTCTTCTCAACAAGTCCCTTCCAATATGTTATTTTGGGTTCCACCCAATAATGGAACGATTTGTTGGATGTTTTTGGGCTAACCCGGGTTCTACTTTAGGTTTCCAACAAAACCCTGCAAACCATCGACCCTTTTGGATACCAGAAGGAAACATTGCGCACAAAGTGCACAATGTAGTCTCACCTGAGATGGATTATGGGTGACTGCAGGACCTAGATGTCTACAGTCTTGGAAGGGAGGCTTATGTGGGGATGGGAGATATTATTTCTACCTCAAAGCATATTAGATCTAATATTCTATTGTATCAATACATCACTATACCTCAGATCTACCATTTAGTAATAAGATACATTCATTTAATATTAATTCTGCAGTAAATATTCTGACTATTCTATTGCGCGCTGCATTTTACTACTAACAAATCAATCCATTCATAACCAACAATAGAAAAAACTAAGATAAACATTCCACATAGAGACACAAATTTACCGTGTTTCACCCCCTTGGGCTACGTACACAAAGATCTGGTTGCCGTCTCTCTTTTATTATTCTTCATCAAGTTTATAGCATTGTGTGCATTACATCTGAGGTTGGCAAGATTGCGCTATTTTTTCCCTATACAGTTGGATCGATCTAGAAATAATGTATATGCTATGGTGCATAAACCAAAATAAATGTTAATTGATTTTTAAATGTTGTTTGAATCGACTCACTTGCCTACTCCTCTCTCTCTTTTTTTCACCTGCTCCTTTCTCCATGTTGCACATTGTAGTCCTGCTATGGAGCACTCTACATGTGCTTTAGATTTGTAGGTGGAGCACTCTGTATATTTTTTTTTTGTAGGTGGAGAGCTCTAAGTGTGTGGTATATATGCAGGTGTTTGATGTGTTTAGATCTATGAATTTTGTGTTATTTGTGACTCATTTGATCATTGAGGGGAGATCATGGAAAAGCCTGGAGACATTTGAGGCCATAAAAAATCTTTGGATCACTTATGGTGGCATGGAGTTCGAGGGACTACATATACCTTAATTCTTTCATGGTGAGTTTATTTGATTAATGTTAGTTTCTCATATATTTAAGAAAGTGGATTTGGGAGTATTTAGATATCTAATTTATTTGTTTTCTTATTCCTTGTTTTGTTTTCATTTGATTAGATACAAATATAATTGAAATTAGTACATAAAATATCTTTGATTACATTTTATTTTTGTTGTGTTAAATTCAATTTCACAAGAGGAAGGAACAAATCAGTTACTAATTTTGGCAGATCTGATTTACTATATTTTCTTCGTCTTCTTGATTTAATTAAATTTATCTGATGCGTTTTTATGGGCAATTCAATTTGTCCATTCAAATTTAAATTCCTAGTTTTTTAATTTTTGTTGTTAATATTTTGTCACATATAAAAAAGAATTACAGAGCACTTACTGTGTTTGGAAGATCTAATTTACTATACAATATAATGGTGGTAAGATCTCTTTAATGGTTTCTTTCATCTCATCGATTTAAAAACCTCTAGGGCACTCAGATTAAACAAAAATAATCACTCAAATATGTTGATCTAACAATTTCTCACCAAATTTCAGGTAATTGTCCCCAGAAAATCACCGAAAAAAATCATTTCATAGAACGTTTAGACTAGGACGAACAAACATTCCTTGGAGGTTGCTTTGAACATGTTTTTTCCTGAAACATAATCTTCTCTAATTTGGTGCTTTGCTACTCATGTGGTGCGACTCCATCAATGACAAAAAATATTATTATTTTAGATACATTGTCCATCGTTGTTACAATTTTACCCAATAAACATTGTTATTTAGCACTAAAGATGTATTTGCACATAGATTATAGTTAATGAAAAAAAAACTTACTCGATACCCTACTTCGTGTGGGCTTACACTTTTTGAGAGCTAGATGAAACAATGAGCAGGTAACCAAAGCTTCTAGAAACTATTGAACCATTCAGAAATGTGAGGAAGAGGTCGAAGAAGGAGGATTATAACCATACATATGGAGTGGCATTGTTCTTCAGTACAAGAGCTTGTAGACATGCCTTTGTGTGCAAAAGTGAAGAGCTTGCAGACATGCCTATGTGTCTAAAAGTGAGATGCACACATAGTTGATTTGGGAGTACGTTGAATTTTAGATTTATTACTTGGATGCTTATATTGGAAAGGCGTTGTTTAATTGTTCTATGAAATGGGTTTTTCAGTGACATAAATCTGCATGAAATTACTATTTTTTGATGTTTATAATTCATTTGTGGATTCAACATGCTGAAAAACCCCCAAGCCACTTAGATTATACATATATATCACTCAAATTTGCTGATCTAACCATTTCTTGTCTGATTTTAGGCTAATATCCCCCAAATTTTTTTTTTGCAAAAAGTTTAAATTATAGTAAATCAAAATCCATCCAATATCAAAGATTTGTAAATACTTTGTGCCATCTCTGAATGTCCATCCAACTTCAAAGCTTTGTTGATGCCAAATTAATTAGTTGGTTGACAACTTGGCATCTATACAATGTGAGGAATAATGCCATTATATTATTAGAGAGGTTTAAAGAACATTTGTTATTCTTATTGTATCTATGATTAAAATGTTACTATTGTTGGAAACATGCCAACGAATTTCCTCATGCGGTCACATGCACATGCATGCAACTATGTTAATGTGCATGCATGCAATCTCTTTATGAATTGCTCGTGTAACTATGTGATCTATTCATGACCAGTTTGTATAATTGAGTGATAGATGTTATATATGTGAGCATACCTATAGAGGTGGAGTGCAATGTGAGTGCAATGTGTAGTGAGTGTGTGAGAGAAAGACTCAATACTCAGGTGTTGTGTGTATGAAAGGAGAGGATGGTTGTACGCCTAGGTTGGCTATTGTAATTATCCCTTGCATAAAAGAATACCGATTATCATTGCCCGTGGTTTTTTTCCTCATTAGGTTTCCACATAAATCACTGTGTCAATTGTGAGTTTGCTGTTCTTGGTTTAATGCGTGTTTGATATTCCTCATTTATGCTCTGTTTTATGCTATGTTTTGCTTCCGCTACCCAACAAGTGGTATCCGAGCAAAGAGTTGAAGGAGCAAAGAGCGAAGGAGAAGAGAATCTGGTGATCTAAGAGCAGGTTGAGTAGGTGTCGCAGGTGAGCCAAGGCGAATTGTGTGCAGGTCTCATGTGAGCACAAGAACCTTTTTGTGCTAATGGCGAAAGTGTAGAGTTCTAAGTTTGAGGTTGAGAAATTCAACGGTAAGAATAACTTTGCACTATGGAAGCTTAAGATGTGGGATCTTCTTAGTGTTGTTCACATAGAAGGTGCAGGGCGATGATGGTTGAGTCACCGTGAAACAATAATAATAATAATAAATTGTATTTAATTTGGAGTTGTAAAATCTATTGATTGCATGTATATGGGCATATGTCTGTAAGACCTGGATAGACATGAGTACCCCTGGTTTATCACGTCACCTATGAAAAGTCTAGACATAGATTTAGGTAGATTGAATATGTGGGGGGGCATGTATGTTGAGTTAGCCTTAACTCAGTGAAAGAGTTAATGAGTTAAATATGTTTTTAGGTCAAAGCAGGTGGCTTTTTGGGTCCATTTGTTTTGCGTATCCCGTGGTATTGTGTCCATGGATTGCATGTAATGAAGCCTATAAAAGGCTTGGGGAAGTCCATTGTAAATGGGCTTGGAGGTAAGCAGCGGTCAAGGCTTACTTGGTCGGCTTGGCTAGATTTGGTCAAGGGAATGTTCATGCTAAGATGGAGCACTGAGACTCCAATGTAAATTCCTTAGAGGTGAGCGACAAAAGTTCACTTGGGTTGGTTTGGCCGGATTTGGTCAAAGTTGTTCGAATGCAAAGTTCGAGGTGGAGCCGAATTTGGTCAAAGTTGTTTGAATGCAAAGTTTGAGGTGGAGTAGTGTGTCCAGGTTAGAAAGGTGATGGATTAATTAAGGGCATAATATATCAGGTAAATTGTTGTCAAGGTGGAGATTGTTGGAAACATGCCAACGAATTTCCTCATGCAGTCACATGCATATGCATGCAATCTATTTATGAACTGCTCATGTAACTATGTGATCTATTCATGATTAGTTTGTATAACCGAGTGATAGATGTTATATATGTGAGCATACCCATAGAGGTGGAGTGCAATGTGAGTGCAATGTGTAGTGAGTGTGTGAGAGCAAGACTCAATACTCGTGTTGTGTGTATGAGAGGAGAGGATGATTGTACGCTTGGGTTGACTATTGTAATTCTCCCTTGAATAAAAGAATTCTCGCGGTTTTTTCCCTCATTGGGTTTCCACATAAATCATTGTGTCAATTGTGAGTTTGTTGTTCTTGGTTTAATGCGTGTCTGATATTGCTTGTTTATGCTCTATTTTATGTTATGTTTTGCTTCCGGTACCTAACAACTATTAAAATTTATATTGCAAAGTTATTCGTGTTGAAAGCATATTTTGCCATGTTGCATCCATTGTAGTTTTATATTATAATGCCAAAATGTCCCAAAAAAATTTGGGCGCTGCAATGTAAAATTATACATTTTCAAGACCATAAATTTGTAAACATTATGTATATGAGCTTAGTAAGAAAATATTAATAAGACATATTAAAACCTCTCATGTATATGAACTTTGTAATAACCAGGATTTGTAAGAGCTTTGTATATTACGCTCTATATATAAGACTTGGTTGTGATTAAAGTTATCGTAGTTATTAATAAGAGATTTTTCTAAAGGATTATTGGAGGTAGTAAAGTTGTCATTGGGTAGTTAGATGATATAATTAGGTAACTGAAATAAGCTTAGTGAGCAATGTTTTTTGCTTCATGTGGATCCAAGTGAGCAATGCTTTCTGCTTCATGTGGGTCTAAGTGAGCAATGGAGATTGGCTTGTTGTCTGACTTGATGTCGGAAGTGAAATTAGCAACAAAGTTGCTTATACCCATTTTTTTTTTTAATATAATTGTTATATATAATTTAAGAAACAATTGAAATTTGTAAATAGCTAATTAACTACTACTTATAAATTGTTCATTACTTATTAATATAAAAAATACACCAAAAAAAATTGAAATCAAAAAATTAAAACAAATTACTATAACTTATATAACTTAATTATATTTATAAGAATACATAAATAAAATTTATTTTAAATTAAAATTATAAATTTAATATTGATTAAAAAATATCTAATTGTTAAAATAATTGTTAACTGCATACATTTAAATGAAAAATTCATTTATTTAAATTAAAACCATCTTACTATATAAAACATATAAATTAAAACCATCATGAAACATATATAGTTTGCATATCAACACATTGGGCTTGTTGTTTTCCGAGCAATACAATAAGCAAAAGTATATGAATTAGATATTGTAGGTAACAAGAAAGTTACAATAAGTTAAAAAAAAAAATAGACATACTCTAAATATTTTAATTTTATTTTTAATTTTTTATAATTATTATTGGTATCATGCCATATAATCTCTAAATATGTTATTTAAATAAAAAAATCTAAGACATTTTAAACATGTAATTTCAATCTCTAAATATGTTATTTAAATAAAAAAATCTAAGACATTTTAAACATGTAATTTCAATTTCTAAAATCTTAAAAAAAAGGGGGGGGGCAAACTATAAACTAAGAGATTTGTAATGAAACGAGGTTGAAACGATCACCTGGGATGGATCACACAAATCGTGCTTCAATAGGCATTTCGAAGGTTAGGACACGTTACTACTGGGCACATTTCTTTAGAGGTCACCACAAGCATTTAAACCGGCTTAGCTTTGTGTTTACACCCCGCTACAAGCATGCATTTATAGACACTCAACATTGACATATGAAAGTATAGAGTGCATAATGTTAAATCAATATAAAATGTTAGATATTACTTAAAAATAAAAGTATAAAAATGTTAGATATTATTTAAAAACACGAGTATAAAAGTAATAAAAATTAGAGTAAACATTAAAATTATATATAAAAGTATTAATATTAAATAAAAATTATTATATTAAATGACAAAGTTAAAGTAAGAAGTATTATCAAATTAATGAAGTATTAAAGTAATGAAATAAAATTATTAAAATAATAATATCTTTTATATTAAAATAGATTAAAGGAATAATATATTTCCTATAAAAGAAATAACATATTAAATGATAAATTAAAGTAATAATTAGGTGGTACTTTGAGGGATTTTTTAATTGAATATTTTAATACAATATCTATTAAAACCATATAAAAATAGTCATATCACTCTCTTCATCCAATAAAAAATTAAAAATTTCAAATTCCACAAAATAAAAACTATTTTTTATTAAAAAAAAAATATTAATAATTTTTTTAAAAAAACTTTTAAAATCTATATACAATCAAGTCAAAAAAATTATAATTATTTATATATAAACTTTGTATTTATCTAATGAATGAGATTTAAAATAGTGAATGTACAATTTTATCTAACTCATGAAAGTCTGACATAGAAACTCGGTTGCAGAGAAATCCTTAAATATACATTCTCTAAATTGATTTTTCCTATTTACCACACCGGAATAATTTCCCCCATTTTATGTGTTTTGGTGGCCCATAATTAGTTGTTCATTAAACATCTTTAATTAAATATCCATTCTTTAAATTGATTTTTCCTATTTACTACACCGGAATAATTTCCCACACCGGAATAATTTCCCCCATTTTATGTGTTTTGGTGGCCCATAATTAGTTGTTCATTAAACATCTTTAATTAAATATCCATTCTTTAAATTGATTTTTCCTATTTACTACACCGGAATAATTTCCCACACCGGAATAATTTCCCCCATTTTATGTGTTTTGGTGGCCCATAATTAGTTGTTCATTAAACATCTTTAATTAAATATCCATTCTTTAAATTGATTTTTCCTATTTACTACACCGGAATAATTTCCCCCAATTTATCTGTTTTGGTGGCCCATAATTAGTTGTTCATTAAACATCTTTAATGAGATGAGGATTAATGGATGGCATTTTAACTTTTACTCCATGCTTCATAACCATATTAATAAATATACAATTATTATTAATGTGGTTGTTGCTAGTAAATGATGGAAGCATAAATATATATTTTAATAATAAATTTATTATTATTAATTAATCAATAAAGTTAGGTTGATAGTAATAACATAACTATTATACTATAATGTTATATTATAATATTAATAACATAACTATTATATTATAATATTTTATTAATGTATGAATTTATATTAACAAAGTTGTTGGATTACCATGTTTGAACATGGTTATGTCACATTGCGACATTGCAATGTGACATTAAGGGTTTTGTCGGATGTGACATACATGAAATGTGATGCCACAATGTGACATTCATTAAGGGTTTTGTCACATTGCAATGTTCATCAACGATTGTGTTGGGTTGTGACATTCTTCAATGGTTATGTCAAATGGTTTAACCATGATTCATTAAGTTTCTATATCATTTACCATGTTTGACTATGGTTGACTACAATTGAGTATGTTTGAGCATGTTTCACTATGGTCAACAATGGTTGACCTTGGTTAAGCATGGTATGTTTATGTCAAATTATTTCACTACTTAATGGTTATTTAGGATTGTAAAATTCGAATGTTCATTGATGGTTTTGTCACATTGCAACATTCATGTAGGGTTATGTTGGATTGTGACAATCCTCAACAATTATCTTAGACTGTGACAATCCTCAACAATTATCTCATATTGTGACATTCATAGTGCAACTTTAAAGTCTATCTCACATTGCGACGTTCATCAAATGTCATGTCACATTCTAATGCACATCAAGGGTTTAGTGAAATAATCCACAACTACGATAATGTATCCATGCCCCCCAACCGAGTGAGGGTTACATGTCATGAAGTCAATGCCCCATTTAGCGAATGGACCAATAGAAACTACAGGGTAAAGAGGAGCAAGATGTGATCGGATCTTATTATTATACGTTTGAAAAGCGTGACATTTCTGAACGACAGTAATGCAATCCTTAAACAATGAAGACCAAAAGTAACAAGCTTGTAAGATCTTTTAGGCAGTGGCATACCTAGACATATGACTGCCACATGCTCCAAAATGACAGCCATTTAAAGCTTTCTCAGCATCAATACCCATTGAATCCATTTAAAGGTTAGACATTGTCGAAATATGGAATCAATACCCATTCTATCGCATACGATTGAATCCACATAAATGCGATTTTTATGTGGAGTCTAGACGACTTTTTGGTTTTATCGTTTCTACACATGAGATTAGGGTGGACCCTCTGAAGGTTGAAGCTATTCTCAATTTGCCTCCTCCTTCTACCTTACGTCAACTCCAAATTTTGCAAGGGAAGGAAAATTTTTTACGTCGATTCATCCCCAATTATGCTGAACTAACGAAAGGTTTTACTTGACTTCTTAATAAGGGTCACAATTTTGTATGGGACAACACTGCCAAAAAGCCTTTAAAGTTTTGAAACTTGCCTTAACCCGTATACCACTCTTATTTCCTCCTGATTATAGTCGAGATTATTTCTTAGACCTAGCTGCTTTGAACTCTACCATAGCTATGGTTCTAGTCCAAGACGATGATTCACACAATGAACATGTTATCTATTATTTGAGTCTGAGTCTCACGACCACCAAAACCAAATATATGCATGTGGAGAAACTATCATTGGTAGTTGTTCAAGTTGTGCAACGTTTTCGTCATTATATCTTATTGCACAAATCCACAATCATTTTTATTGCAACACTATGCAACACATCCTTACTCAACAATTGCTGGGGGGTAAATACTCCAAATGGATAGTGATTCTCCAAGAGTTTTATTTGGAGTTTGAGCGAGTCAATTCAAAGAAATCTTTGGTTTTTGCCGAGTTGATATGTGACATGCCCTTCACTGAGATAGATACTGTGGCAGAGGATTTCTTTCCTGATGAGTATCTCTTTCTGATTAGTTCTGACAACATATGGTATGGAGACATTATCATTTATCTCCAAACCCAAACTTTTCAGCCCAATCTTTCTAGTGTAGATCGTCGTCGTATTCAATATCAATCATGTCAATACATCATCCTTGGTGATACCCTTTACCGTCGTGGTATTATTCCATATTTCAATGATGTCTAACCTATGATGAAGCTGAGAAAGCTTTAAATGACTGTCATTCCAGAGCATGTGGCAGTCATATGTCTGGGTATGCCACTACCCAAAAGATCTTACCAACTGGTTACTTTTGGCCTTCATTGTTTAAGGATTGCATTACTGTGGTTCAGAAATTCCATGCTTGTCAAACGTATAACAATAATATCCGATCACATCTTTCTCCTCTTTACCATGTAGTTTCTATTGGTCCATTCGCTAAATGGGGCATTGACTTCATGACATGTAACCCTCACTTGGTCGGGGGGCATGGATAAATTATCATAGCCATGGATTATTTCACTAAATGGCCTGAGGCGATGCCTACATTTGATAATACCAGGAAAACTGCATTGTTGTTCATATTCAATCATATCGTTACTAGATTTGGTGTCCCTCAAGTCATCGTTACTGACCATGGTAGTCATTTTCGCAATTTCATGATGTCTAAACTTACCGAGAAGTTGGGTCTTCAACATGAAAACTCAACACCTCACTATCTACAAGCCAATGGCCAGGTTGAAGCTATCAACAAAGTTCTCACTACTATGCTTTGACAAATGGTAGGAACTCACAAGTCAAGCTGGCACACGATGCTCTTCTCAGAATTATGGGCCTATCGGACATCCGTTAAATCTGCCACATGGTTCACACCTTTCCAATTAGTATATGGTATCGAAGTTATTATGCCAATTGAATGTGAAATCCCATCTTTGAAACTAGTTGTCGAACTTCTCCCTAACACCTCAGCTGAAGAGGAACGTCTCTTGTATTTGATGCAATTAGACGAGATTCGTCGTGATGCTGCGTTAGTCATTGAAACTCAGAAGAAACATGTCAAAGCTCAACACAACAAGCATGTCAAACCACGTGTTTTTTCTAAGGGTGATTTAGTTCTCCTTTACGAACAAGATCGTGATTTATTAGGGTTCGGTAAATTCGAGCCCATGTGGCGTGGCCCTTATATCATTAAACGAGTCTTGGGGAAAGGGGCTTATGAGCTGGTAGATTATGATGGAATTCCTTTGAGTGAACCCATAAATGGGCTTTACTTGAAGAGGTACTATGCTTAAACTATTTTTGCATGAGTGCTTTGTATTTTTAGTGTATCATACTCTAGTATGTTTTTTTCATTTTTTGTTCCACCTTTCAACTTCTTACCTTGCATTGTGCTTGGTTTCCAAATGTCGGTGTCTTTGCTACCCTATATCGACTTTGCTAATGTTGTTAGTCGTAGTACTCAAAACTTAACCTCTGTTTCATGGGCAATATATGCATCTACAGATGGGTTGATCAGTCTACACGGTGTTTGCCTTGGTCGTGCAACTAATAATATCACGGAATACAGTACAGTTATCGAGTTATTAATTGACGCCATTTCATTTGACATCTGTCATCTTATTGTATGACTTGATTCACAATTAGTAGTGTTGCAATTGAGTAACACTTATTCCATATGAAGTCCTACATTGTTACAGGTATACTTAAGAATTCGCCTCTTGGAAAGACATTTTGATTATATTGAGCATCAACATATTTCTAGATGTCTAAAGACATTAACAGATGCATTGGCTAATTATGTTTTAGACAGACATTTGCGCCATTTATAAACCCAAACACACAATTAAAAAGACAAGTAAGCCGGTAGGAACTTTATATTAATACGTCAAAAGTTACAAAAAGTGTTTGTCCTAAGACCAAAATGTCAAAATAATGAATCGCATGGCTTCATATACATAAGCATCAAGGATGATTCTCGTTGTAACAAATGACTGCCCATGCCACTCTACGGAGTAGTCAACCAATAGATGATGATACACCAAGTGTATGGCGTTGGTAGTGCCGAGGTAGTTCATCCACCGTGATATTAGGGATGTTCATGGTTAATCCCTCTAGGTTCAGTTCGATCTCCTTGAGATATTCAACAACCACTCCTCGACCCACCACAACACCTATCTCTCCTCTTCTCTGAATAGGAGATGATCTTGGAGGATGATAAAGCGCCACATATGCATTGTTGAGAGCACTTGATTAGTCTTGGATAAATGACAAAAACATTTATAATTAAAATACCAAAAATACCATATAATGAAAAATTTCTTCTTACCTATGTCTCCCCACTGAGATCCCTCAGGTAAAGCCAAGTCAGGGTCCCCACAAAAGTCGGTCCTGGCGTAAGCATAGTCCTCAACCATAATTAGTTGATCTCTCAGCAACTGGAAGAAAGATTCATCATATTTTCCGATTGGCACACCACCATGACAAGCCATCAAATCCACCCATATTTTCATCTAAGGATCTTGTGGAGTGGGTATTCCCCACTCCACCTATAGGCATAAGACGGGGACCCTCTCCAGGAAGAAGGATACTAAAATGGATCCATATCCAAACTTTTTCAAACAACCATTTCGACACTTTGTCAGTTGTTTCTTCATATTCTTCAAAAGACCCTCGCACCAATTGAAGACTCGAGGCTCCATACACTCTATAGCGTACTGAAAGTGACTTTGTAAAGCCATGTGGGGATCCTCAGTCCCTGCCATATGGGTGATAATGTAGAGGATAGTTCTCAATGGTAAATCTCGAACATCCCTAATGGAAACCTTGCCACTATGTTTTTTTGTACCTGGCACACAGTGACGTGCAATGTAATAGTCCATGGGTTCTCCTCCACCCTTGCTTCCCAAGAGTGATACCCGAGAGCCTCGGCGAGATAACCCCGTCAAAAATTAAATGTCATCCATATCCAAGGTGAGTGTATGCATACCCACGTGAAAGGCTTGTTCATTGACGTCTCACATGTGGAAGAGGTACTCCAATAGCCTCAGTTGGGCTCTCATACCTCGAACCTTGAAAAATTTGAGCAAACCACACTCTCAAAGTGTCATGACAGTGCCAGGGTCATTCTCGGCAAAGTAGTATTCTTCCTCATGCTCACGTTCCCTCCACTCGAGCATATTGACTGAGGAAAACCTTCCAAACAACATCAAATGATGATTAGATTCATCAAAGATAAAAACTTGGAAGTTTTCCTAACTCATTTTATTTTTTCAAAAATTGAGTTGTGGTTGTCCCAGGGGATTTCTTTTACACAGAGCAATGTCATCACACCTTGGTTGTGTATCCCCTATGGTGATTTGGGATCATCGTAGTTCACGATAGCATGAGCCTGCGACAATCTCAAAGCGCAATGACTCCCAAAATATCGACCTTAACTAAAAAATAAACCATTAAAAATGAAAATTTAAACCATGAAAAGAGAAAGGGGCGAGAGATTACCTTTTTTACGGAAGCAGTTCGAGAAATGGTCCACTAGGCACTCCAGAATCGTCGCTTGAAATTTGGAAGAAAATGAGGGTTTTTGGCACTATTTGGGTAAAATTGCAAAATGAAATGGTAAATGGGCTATTTTGACCTATTTTATTCACCTTTTACCATTTTTATTACAAATTAAATTAATTTTTGAATATTTTACCTATGCCCTAAGTCTAATGAACTTTGCAAAGTGTCTCTATTACAGATTGAAATATCTAAGGACTGGACGTTTGACACGGATCCTCCATTTTTGGTCGTTTTTGTGTGTTTTTCTTATGTACATATACTTTTAGGGTTTTTAAGGAAAAACTCTGAGCATAGTTTTAATTCTTTCTCACACTTGTGAAACCATGAGAATGCAATCGAGTAAACTTTTATCATTTTTTCGAACTCACATTGGTAATATGAAAAATGAACCTTATGGAGTATCCTTTAAGATTTTTTCAAGTTCCATAAACACGAAAAGATAGCCGAGCGAGCTTGTTCTTTTCACGATCGTAAAAGTATTTGAAGAAAATGTCTGATCAGCGGTAGATTATCTCTTTTTCGGTCTCGTTAGACTAACTTACGAAAAATGACATTTTGGAGTTTTCTTTAAGTGTTTTTCAGACTCTCTAAACATGAAAAACCCCTGAGTTTTCTTTCTTTGGACTCGTAAAAGAAGCATCGAAAGGCCCACATGGGACCGAACCAATCCTTCCTAGGGTTCGTTAAAAATACTTTGAGGGACTCATCCAAAGGATGAGATTACATTACAAGCATATATTATCCTCCTCAAGCTTGCGTAAAAATAAAAAGGTACTCGCCAAAAATGGTGGGGGGAAATTGGGAAAGAAATGTGTATCTGTATTTGTGTTAGTGGCAGTAAAGTCGCTCTTGAATGACACCCCTCTTAATCACTGTAACCAGGTTGGGAAATCCATTTGTCTATCGTTTGACCATCCACAAGTCCATATGTTAGGTCATCCTTGAGTCAATGTTGCCAAGACAAATGTCGTATTGTTCATGTGTTCAAGAGAAGTCCAACCTAAACAAGCCTTCTATCGAGTTGGTCATCTGTAGTTATAAATTTTCTACCATGTCAGCCTTCCCTAAGTTAGTTCCGAATCACTTCATAATCTGATCTACTTCAAATATGTTACATATTTTGTGTCGTTGATGGGGGATACATTAAGGCCCTCCTATGGAGAGTCTTTTCCTGTCGACTTCAACTCATTATCTGGGAGCAAGACTTAGAAATCATTTAGTACCTTGGAGTCTGCATGCCTCAATGGATGGTTTCCTCGCGTTCAATAGTGAGTTCACATCATTAGCCCTTGTTTGGAAGATTCCATTGAGTGTTCGACTTCAACTCATTCATTCACATTTGTTGGATTGTACTAAAGTACCTTGGGATTCATTGACATCAATGGTGATTACCCTCACACTTGTTAACGATTTTCATTAATGACTGGTAATCAAGTGGTTTCTACCATGTTCGACTTCGACACCTATAATCACATGGCTAGATTCGTACTTCGGGACATTGGAAATGAAGACCCTGGATCTCACCATATCGGTCCAGGTTGCGACAAAGTATTCATAAGTTTGTACTGACACATAGATCCACTGTGTATGTCTCGTGCCTATGTCCGAATTTGAAATCTTTAAGAGCATAGATCCACAGTGTATTTCTCATGGCTATGTTGAATCATGATGAAATGGATCCACAGTGTATGTTTAGTGGCCATGAATCACTTCATGCTTATGATTAGAGTCACTTGTATTTTGAGTATGGGAATTCCTACCTCAGAAGATGGTATATTATTATGCATATGCTTGATTGTTTGCAGGTTCCCGACCGATGTGCTCCTTGTTTTTGACACACACATTCTACAAAGTATTTCAGTTGTCACAGGTCCCAACTTCATACTCTGGGGGGCATTTTGTTACACATTATTTTGGTCACCCCAGTGATCAACTGACAATATGTGCATAAATCACTTCCATGTTCCCTGAAATCACTAAAAGAGACTTTCTCCATGAGAAAAGTGGATTATATTTTCTTCCTTAAAAACTATGTAAAAGGAGATCGTTGCACCCTTCTCTATGCTTGATTGTCACATGATGCACCAAACTGGTTTGCGACATCGTCCCAGGCTGCTTGTGCATAGGGTGAGACGATGCTTAAACAAGAGGAAAAGTGAAATTAACGAAGGTTCTAAAAGGGAATCTTCTAGAAGATGAGGTGGCCTCCAATCGGTTTGGATCTTACTCACTTCTCTGATTTAGTGGGATCATCCTAATATCCTCATCTATCCCTCTTTCACCCTATATAAAGAGATTTTTCTTATGGAAAAGGCTAAGGATTGCTTATGCATGAAGAATTATGTTATAGATTATACTTAAGATAGCTTTGCTTTAGCTCTCTAAGTCATATTGTGGATCTTCTTCATCAAAGGAATTGGAGCAAAGGTGTGTGTGTTGAAGCAAAGAGCCATTGGAAGGGACCTTACAACATCAAGGCATGGGTTGTATTCTCCACTTTCCTTTAATATAATGCAACAATACATTTCTTACCTATAAAGGTGTCTTTACTTTTATTGTATAACTCCTTGATCTTATACATAGAATTCATTGGAATATATATATCGTTGTTCTCTCTCTTTGTTGGTTTGTGCTTCTTAAACAGGTTCACCATCCCAAAAATCCAAAGATGGAGCGACAAGGAAGACACTAGCGAGGATCAAACATCATTTAAAAGGTATGTCACGTGTCCCTCTCTAAACTATTTTATATGACAATGAAGTCTAAGGTGAAGTTTATATTCTGCCATGTTTTGTTCTAGCTTCATGTTGAAGTTAGGGAGATTAGTTTGTGTCCGCACTTATCGATTTGTTCGATAACACCCTTGCATATTGTTAATTGGCTAAACATTGTGAATTGGCTAAGTGTTAGTACTATTGGGATGTTTTAAGGCTACATTTGGATGCATTCCTATTGTTTGATAAGTTGGATTATGATTAGACTTGGTTGTGCATCTAAGTATTGTAGATTAAGGTGAGATTATGGGAAGACATTCGGTGAAGAGGTGTAGTCTAGTTGTAGTAGGTGCAGGTTGGCCAAGGAAAGGTAGAGACGCACAACCTTAGGTGTCAAAATGACTTGAGCATACTGAAGTCGTGGGAAAAACATCGGACATACTACATATCTGTGACTCGAACCCGCTTTGACCATCAACTAATTTACTTCTTATTTTATTACATAGTTAAGAAAATGGGAATATACAAAATAAGGTTAATTTGGAGTGTCTCCTAAAAGAAAAACCCACATTGTGCTATTGTATCAAAGGATCTAAAAACTCCTATCTAAGACTTGAGAAGATAAGTATTTGATCACTTGGTGGGAGGACACCATCACTCACATTATCACAATTTATGGGGGTATAGACATAAAATATCCTTTGTTTTCCAGAAACATCATAAAGTTGTTATAGATGAGTGGAATAAAACTCCTAAATTCTCTAATGTAACCCATACGATAAAGGAAAGTAAGTTCAACGACTAAACTTTGCCACATGATAAAAGTTGATGAAATGTATTATGTGAGATGAGCATATATTGTTAAGAACTTGAATAGATCTACAAATATAATCACCACAAATACTGAATACACAATAGATCCACAGAGAAAGATAGAACAAACCACACTATATTATTACCAAACCCTTGAGGTAGGGCAACACCATACAATGGATCCTATTATGGAAGGGATCCTCTCATGTTCAATTGCCTCTTTGAGGGGGCTTCCTCCTATTGAGCTATCACTCCAAATACAATAATTATTTTCATATCCCATTACATTGCTTGAACCCCTTTATATAGTACTACCATCACCTAAGAACATTCTATAGGAAGAATCTTCTAGAAGTAGAACCTTCTAAGAATTCCTCTTACATTTATTATATCTAATTACTCATTTATTATATCTAACTACCATAGTGCGCCTTACTGAATAATATAGTGGACCTAGGGAATGGACTCCATTATTATCACTATGGGCCCTCTGCCCCCCCTGCCCACTACCTCTCTAGCTACCTTACATTCCATCCCCCTTATGAAAGTGTTGTCCTCAATGCTTGATGTACAACCATATACTAGGGTCCCATGGATAAGTGTGGACCACAATGCTGAAGTAGACTAGAAAACCATGGTCCCATTGAGAAATGAAAGCCACCATGCTGAAGTAGTCCAACCGCCATTGTAAATTAGGGTCCCATGTCCAATTGCTCATGTGAAACCCACATGGAAAATATCGACACCCAATAACCAACTGAAAATGATGTTCCAAAGATTGCCACTTGTCATGTGGATCCAAATAAGAAGATCCATCCACATAGTGGAAAATGGTCGTAGTAGAATCTGGAAGGAATAATATCACTGTAGAATATGTAGGATGGACGTTGGTAATAATCATTGGCTCCCGATTTGTCACATTGATACTCTCTACAGAAGGTGGATTAGAGTTATCAAATAAAATATGAAAGTGGTTGTCATCCCAGAAATGACAACTATCCATATACCAATCATCGCAATCGGCCTCCAAATCATACAAAGCATATATTTATTGATTATATTCATCCCTGATGTTCGCCATAAGAAATATCTCCTGCATGCTATCCAATGAATCTTGAATACTACGAAAACTATCATTGAGGTAGTTTGTGAGGCCATCCAATTTGACATCCAATGTGTCATACAATTGGGATTTGAATGTTTCAGTAATTTGTAGAATTTATTTGAGGGTTTGAGAGGAAATAGCCATATGAGCACCCTATGAACTCTTCGGTCCCACATCTGTCATGAAAAAACCCAAAAAATAGAACAATAAGTTATGACAGAAAATCGTGGCTTTTTCTGGAAAAACCCTGAAAAACTATTGAATTTAAAATGCTCATAACATCAGTCCCCGAGGTGTAGGACAGTCGGTGACAGAGTGTGTTGTTAAGCCACTCCGTGATGTTAAAGTCACCGGTTCAAAACCTGCGGGGACAAAAAATCCAACCATGTTAAGGGTTGGTGTGGCTCAGGCCAGGTGCGATCCCCGGGTGATTTTGACGGCTTAGATGCCCCTGAGTCGTGGTTTCTCAAGCCACATGTTAATCGCGTAGCCAACAGGTCTCGCACAAATTAACAAACAAAAAAAATGCTCATAACATCACTTCCCGGACTCCGTTTCAGCTGTTTTTTTTTTTTGAAATTGGGTGAAATTGTGAGAGGAACTCAGATATGTAATTTATTTGGGAAAGTTTGGCATCCAACTACTACAGAAATAAAAAAATTTGCATCGTCGTCTGCGGAAAAAACCCCTGAAAAATTGCAGATTTTAAAACTTCAATATCTTGACTTCCCGGACTTTGTTTCAGACGATTTTTTTTTCAACTTGGGTGTATTTATGAGAGGAAATCAGATATACAACCTGTTTCTTCAAATTTTGCACATAAATATACCAAAAATATATGGAATGTCGCAGCCCTATTTTTTCTTCTCCGAAAAAAAAAATGCAAAAATAAAAAAATATTTTCCCACAATGTCTGCCAAGGAAAGTGCTATGATACAAATTGTTAAGAACCAAATAAATGAATAAAAAATATCACAATAGATCCAAATATATCTGAATACAATCACCACACAATATATATGAAACCATATAGAAAACCACCACTTTATTATATCAAAAATATTTTCCCACAATGTCTGCCAAGGAAAGTGCTCTGATGCCAATTGTTAAGAACCTGAATAGATCTACAAATATAATCACCACAAATATTGAATACACAATATATCCACAGAGAAATATAGAAGAAACACACTTTATTATATCAAACCCTTGAGGTAGGGCAACACCATACAATGGATCCTATTATGGAAGGGATCATCTCTTGTTCACTTGCCTCTTCGAGGGAGCATCCTCCTATTGAGCTACCGCTCCAAATAAAATAATTCTTTTCATATCCCATTACATTGCTTGAACCCCTTTATATAGTACTACGATAACCTAAGAACATTCTAGAGGAGGAATCTTCTAGAAGTAGAACCTTCTAAGAAGTCCTCTTACATTTATTATATCTAATTACACATTTATTACATCTAACTACCATAGTGGGCCTTATTTAATAATATAGTGGACCTAGTCCACCTTACATTGAATGGCCTCCACTATTATCACTATGGGCCCTTTGCCCACCCCCCCCACCCCCACTATCTCTCTAGTTACCTTCCATATATGGTTTGTCCAAATGTTATTAAAATAAGATACATGACTACAAAAGATTTCTTGAAGGCCTTAGCCATGAAATGCAGAGGTGAGAAAATTGTAATTCTGAAAACATAAATTATAGCGCTAAAAAAATCACAAAGTTGACTAACTAATCAAGAAGACATTAACGAAGAGTATGTTAACCATTATTAAATTGTCTTCCAATCTTAAGATCCTATGGAGGAGGGAAACCTAGCCATGCAAACATGACTTAACATGGTCTCACATTACCTCTCAAAAGAGAAAACAAGAGTGTGCGAGTAAGATCTAACAGCAACTCTAATGGTTGATGATGAGTCCTTGAGGCAGACCCCCTACCTCGGCAGGGTCTGTTGACCTCCCGATCATTGGATCGTTCTAAATCTTTGACTCGAGTCATCTCTTTTAGGTCCCTGTTGGAATCCCTACTAAACAAATCCATAGGTATAAATGTGAAAATCAGCCCGCGCGTGTAAGCATCAGATGTGAGCTTCACCTCCACACAACCACAGACTGTCACTGCATGCCTATACAAAAGGCGCGTCATGATTTCATATGTCAGGACTTTGTGAGTGAGCCAATCCTGACTCCCCGACTCTCGAACCTTCGAAAATATCTTAACGGGTGTTAGCTCCTTTCCTTATCTCCACTCGTGTGACCATTCGCCATGACCTGGGGCTCATCCTTTGAGCACGTCAGGATTTCGTGTATCGGGTATTTACAATACAACTTAACTCCCTTCACCTAATACCTGAAAGACTGATATTCCTTTGCAATGGATCAATGACTCCAATTCTCCTACGATCTGACGGTCTAGATCGCGTCGACGTTTCTCCCTTTGAGAGTTTCCACCATCTATTCAGATTCTCCCAATGCTCAAATCTCCGATGTGTGTGGATCTCCACCGCCTGTCACCCAGATCCAATGACTGGAATTATTTTGCGAGTTCGTGTTCTGTGATATCCTCTTCTCAAACTGAAGCTCCACTTTATCTTTTCCCCAGAGTATGAGATATGTTGACAAGTGTCCCCTCACAGATCAACGAATCACGACTCTTCGACTTTCCACACTTCGCATGCTTCAAGTCTCAACTTCCGTCTTCGTCCAGATCTTCTGAGCTACTGACATGTACCCTCTTGGCTTCAATGGTCCAGATATGCTCTGCTCTCCGACTCTCCGCTCTCTGGCTCTCTTTGCTTTGGGAATTTCAAGTTTCAAACTCGTCTCCTTATGCGCTCGCGATACCTAATGGCTCACGCTTGATCAATCGAACGACTGAGATTCCACCTCTACATTCCAGGGCTCCAGACTTCGAGAATCTCAAGTTTCAAACCGATAGTTTCTCTCTTCTCTGTACGTGAAGTGCTAAGGCTTGTGTACTTCCTTTTGATTCGACGATTGTCGATCTGCTCCACGGTGATCCAACAATCATTGTCATTCTCCTTCATGAGCTTATGATATCTCTCCACTTGGAAGATTTATCCATTTTCAAAGGTTCCAAACCTTTGTTCTTCCAATGAATCTGCCTCTGGGATCTAGTCAACACTTGTGAAAAATGTTATCTCTTCAGAGCGCCTATCCTTGGAAGGATCTCAATCTCCCATGCACACCTTACATTCTTGTGATTTCGAATAACTTAGTTCAAAGGATTTTCTTGAAAAGAAAATGCTTCTTGCTCACCTGGCATTCTTCTGTGTTGGTTCTTCGAAGCTTGTTGGCTCCTTAACGCTATGCAAACCTTTCGCCTGGTCTGAGTTTCTCTGATTCTCTTTGAACTTCTCTGAGTCAATCCAAGACTCAATCGATGCACTCCTTGCATTTGAGATGCACACCTTGCATACAAGTATCAGAAGAGAAATGATTTAAACTCAACCGGCTTCATCACGAACTCATACAGTTAATCTCTCGAACAATCATACATGAACGAACTGTAATAAATCATACACACAGAATAACATTCATTTGATCACACATGAGATGAACATAGACCAAGAATTTGGGACAATTTCTGTTTGTTCTATTCATTCATGAAAAACAAAAATACATAGTGTTTATGCTACTCTACTCTGTTCTACTGATCTCTCTATCTTGTCTATCTTTTTTCTTTTTTTCTTACAATGCAACAATAAAACTATCTAAGGACCGCTCCACGAGCTCTCTCGTCTTGTTCTGAAATCTATCACTTCAAATTCAAAGCTATTACCTACTCTATCCTATTACAATAACTACTAGTTATTGATAGATAGAGTCAACACTCCATATCTGCAATCTCTTACAGCCCGTAAGACTTTACAAGCAAGTTACAATTTAAAATCGTTGTTTACAAAATATCCCAACAACCGATTTAAATTTCTGAATTTAATGTTTGATTTGAAACTCTGTCATTGCTGAGATGTCATTCATCTGCCTCCACGCATGCATTGTTGACTCTAAAGGCAATGCTCCTGCATCAGTCCCCAACCTATGCAAGTTTTAAAAAGTTGCATGTTTCTTTGTTGGGCATGGCCTTACTTGCTTAGGGGCTATAAATAAGTTATCATGAAGAAAACATGGGAGTACACATCAATCAATCCTTGTCACATTTATTCAAAACATGGTGACTCATAACTTATCATAATGGGAGGCCAATGACCTTGAGTGATTAGTAAGCATTAATGGTTATAGTTGGAACTTATGATACACAATTCATACCAATACCATTATTGGTTATTGATTTAAAGGCTACATGTCGCAACTTGTAGTACTTGTTTGCAAGAGTTAAGTCAGCTTGTAGTACTTGTTTGCATTAATTTCCTAGAGTGCAACCCCTAAGCCCCTCATTTCAGCATCGAACACACATCTTTAGTGGGATTGTAGAGTTTTTACCAAAAAAATAAATTTGTCATTTTCTTCCCCACAGATTTTATACAAATTGTATCTATTTACATGTATCAACCAAAGTATGATTGTGTTAATGTACGCCAATTTTTGAAATTTTAAAACTTCTTCCACTCTTTGTTATTTGGGGCACTAGGTGCAAGGTAAGGGGTTATTTCCAACCCAAATAGGATATGTGGGTTAACCTACACCTGGGGATTGATGAATCCGCTAACAATTACAATGAAGCCATGGCCTTATATCAATGATTAAATATCCTTAAATTGATGGTGATCCAAAATTTCATAATCATTGGGGATTCTTCAATTATCATTCAACAAGTGAAAAGCTCAATCTCCTTCCAAAACTCAATCCCCTCCATATCGAACTTCTCTCCAAAGTGATCTTTTGAATTCAAGGAATAGTTATAAATTTTGACTCGATTGAGTTCTTCCAGGTGCTTAAATCCTTAAATGCGTTGATGCACTCCATGGAAAATAAAGGTGTGTTATTGCAACAAGGAATGTTAAGCTAAAATGGGGGGGCTCCTTCCCTTACATATCTCCCATGAAATTTTTTAAACAAAACTTTAGAATTAGCATGTTATTAGATCAAAAGGACAAGTGGTGTGGAACATTAATTCAAAGGAGATGATATTTGTCATTGACACCTCACCCTATACTCTTCATTCACACCTCCAATTTCAAATAGAGGAGCAATTTAAAGAACAACGAGATGAATATGCTAGACAAAGATGGAATTTTAATGGTTATTCTTTTCCTTTGTTTCTTAGCTAGCCTGGTAGTGTATGCTTTGGTCTCGAGCTTTGTTGAGTCATAGTGTATTGCACTCTCTTTTGTAGTGGATAGTGCCTTGGATTGTCCCTGGTTCAAGGGGAAAACTCCATTTGGTATTTTCCTTGGCTCTAGTTCAGTATCATCCATTGTGGAGGGTTATCATCACCCCAGTCGTTGTGCACCTTGTGAAATTATTCAATGAAGGATTGGATTTTGTACCAATCTAAGGACCTATAGGTAGAAATATATGATCTCAATAATAGTTTGTTTTATCATCTTGAAGATCAACGAGACAAGAATACAAAACTAAAACAAGAGTGGCCTTACAAGGTAAGCAAATTGAGAAGCTCGTTGCATATCACAACATCAATATTTGTTGATTACAAGTCTAACAAGGACCTCCCAGTGTGTTTTCTCAGCTTAAACCTCAACAAGACAATAATACAAAGCTAAAAACAAGGGTGGCCTTACAAGGAAAACAAATTGAGAAGCTCACTATATATCACAACATCAATATTGGTTGATTACAAGTATAACAAGGAGCTCCCATTCATTATGGAACCCAATGCATATGTCAAACAAGAAGCCCATAGTGAGCATGCTTTCTATTAAAAACAATATGTATTTATTGATGCATTTGGAAACAAACTAACAAAGAAGGATGTTGTGGGAAGCCTTGTCCACATACATGCAATTTGCATGATGGACAAACAAGTGACTAGAGGTCTTGATGACTTGGGTGCCTAGAATTTATACATATCGTTGAAGTTAGGTAGTTCACACTTGGGTGTTGCAACAAACCGTCGAGATGCGTTCAAGCATAAGTTGTCGTGCATCACAATTCTGGGGTGCACTCTTTGGGAATACACCGTTAGCCATGCATCCATTGGTGCACAACCATTGAACACCTCTAGAACATGGGTGTAGTCAGACAAACTCAAATGGATTGGGCACAATCGTGCAGACTCAGAGAAGTTGGGAACACTTGGGATGACTAGGCCAATTGAGACGAGTGGATAGAGTTGTCTTTGAACAATTTAAGATAGATCGAACACCAAGGCGCAACTAGGTCTATTTGGGCATGGTCGGATGGAATGACCTGGGTAGACCCAACAAGAGTTGGGATGATCCGACGAAACAATCGATAGACAAGTCACTGAAAGAGAGCAAGTCAATTCAATGGCACTTGGATCCACTTTGGAACAAATGGGACTAGCAAGAACATGACAAGCTCATATATATAAGAGGATGCCTCAAAGTGTTAAGGCATAGAAGACAACAAGAAAGAAGTGCTAAGTCATTCTCAAGGAGTGCAAGTAGTTCTGCAATTGTGGCAAGTTTAGGGTTGGGCACAATGGAATGAATTGCATTTCCTAAGTGGGAAGAAGAGTGAAACATGACCTGTAGGAGACAAGCCCACAAAATATTCAAGGGTCAGATCGTACAAGTCTATTGGAAATAGACATGAGGTTTTTTCCTTGGTTTTTTTGTGCATTTGTAATTGAGTTATAAGCAGTGGGTTGAAACTCCCCTATTGTATCATGTAAACATTCTTCATATAATAAAGTGTTAGGCCCCTAATTTGGGTGTCGCCCATTCATATGTGTTGTATATCATGGATGCTTTATATTTGTTAGATGTTTATGTCCCTTGCATATTGTTAATTGGCTAAGTATTGTGAATTGGCTAAGCGTTAGTACTGTTGGGAATTTTTAAGGCTATGGTTCATGCCTATTGTTCGATGAGTTGGGTTGTGATTGAACTTGATTGTGCATCTAATTTTTGTATCTTAAGGCGAGGTTAAGGTAAAACCTTAAATGAAGAGGCATAGTCTAGTTGTAGTAGGTGCAGATTGTCTAAGCCACTATGATTGAGGCAAGGTAGTGTCGCACAACCTTAGGTGTTGGAACAATTTGGGTGGACTCCAGTCACAGAAAAAAATCCAAGTAGACTACATGTCCACAACAGTTGGTATTAGAGTTGATTTCTCATAGTTTTGGTGCACCTCACCACTATCACTATCGTGACTAGTGACTTCATATTTGTTCAAGAATTCTTCATCACACCTAAGAAAACTTGAAACAAAGTGGAATATTGTAGGACAAGTTGACAAGTGATCATAGATTGGCTTGAAGGTTGAAGAACACAAACTTGTGCCTTGGTGTAGCAAGCAGCCAAGATAGGTCTGCACTAAACAAAGAACACCCTTGTTGTTTCGGGTATGTTGTAGGCTTGAGGAAGTAAGGTAGAGTTGATTCCATGAAACTTGGAATGGAATCTTTGGCCATGCCTTAGTGCAACTTGGATGGCACATAAGAAGATTCATTGAAGTAGTCGAGTTTGCCTTTGTCCATAGGTATGATTGTTCATTGTTTCTTGTATTTCCAAAATCATTTTGCAATGGATTGTTCTTTGAAGGTGAAGTTGAGTAACTTGGAGGAAGTACAAGTGAAACTAAATTTTATAACAAAGTGAGCAGCCTTAGGAGCATCCCAAGTTCCGCAAAGTTCAAAGGGGGGGTTGAATTATCTCGAACGCCTTGGAAACAGGTTTTGGCAAGTTGGAAGAAAGATGGGAACAACAATTTGTTGGGACAAATCCCATGGTGGATATTGGGAAGAGTTGTGTTGTGGTTGTTGGAAGTGGCCTTGGAATTTGCCTTCCATCTTCCATTCATTAATCAAAGCCATGGATGGCTCGTTTCCAAGGAGTAGATGGCATAGCCAAGTTTGGTAAAAGGGAAGACCATGTAGGATTCGTTTTATGAGACGAATGAAACTCGTGATGGTATCAGGCCATCCTCTTCTCCACATTGATGACAAGTTGAGCAGTTTGTTGTCCAAGATGGAGGCACAAGTGCACGAGTACCTTGGAAAAACTTGTTGAGTTGTGGGAGACAACTTGAAAACCTTGAGGAAGAGAGGAAGTCTTTTCCTTGGGTAGTTGCAAAGGAAGTGCCAAAGCAATGGACACTTTCTTTGAAGTGCAAGGAAGTTCTATGATATGTGACATATGGAGACAATGGAGGAGTGGACCATGAAAACATCGTCATCTGACCTGGATGGTGCAACTAGGAATGAAAACCAAGTTGACTGGGAGGTTTCTTTCTCGACTTTGTATATGGGGACTTAGGTTAAGGCAGAGCACTCATTGGTTGAAGGTGACAAAACTATCGTTACAAACGTGCCTCTCTTAGACACAATGTATGGAAGTCTTTTGATTGGCTCATTTGACTTAAAACACTTTTGGTAAACCATTGGATCATTTAAGGGTAGTGGTTGTGATGGCCATTTATCCCCCTCTTTTTGAATGTTGAGTTGGAGAAGGTGACTTGATGATTGGAGGCAAAGGTCATGACTTTTCCTTGCTGCAAAAGAATTGTATAGGTACATTGAAGTGCAACATGAAAAATATCATTTTGGGCATGAGGACGTACATTCTCATGACTTGGGAATGATATCTGGATTGGCTACCTAACTTTTTCAAGGCATGGAGAGTTCAATGTACAAAGAAGCATGTAAAAGTTCGTCAAAGAATGAAGTAGCTGTAAGTTTGAATGTGCAACACTTCGACGGTTTGGATAATCTTCTTAATGAAGGTTGGGTTGTAGCAATAGAAGGAAGTCATAGCAATGACATATCATATTTAAACCACTGTAGTAAGAGGAAACAACAACGAGAGGCATTATTCATAGAGTTTGGCAAAGAGGTGCTTGTCCACGGATTGGACAAGGGTTGTTACATGGAAACTCTGGTATGAACAGTGCAAAGGAGAATTGATTGTGGACGGATGCATGGATCTGGACAGTGACTTGAGGACAACAAGTTCTTGAGAGTGTTTCCAAGGGCGATGACTATATTTAATAAGGGAGGATGTAAGGCCCTCACCTTGAGTGGCATCGAGCACCTTCGTCGCACGATCACCTTGGTGGTCAGTCACTTGCATGGATCAACATATCGAACAAATGATACCTAGAGGAATCGATTTAGATGCCTTGGCCCATTGGCAAGGCACACTTCAGACAAGTTGGATGTCTTGGCCCATTGACAAGACACACCTCAGAAATTTGGATGCCTTAGCCCTATTGGAAAGGTGCACCATAGACAAAGTTGGGAACTCGTATGGATAAAGAGGGCACATTATAGATAGTGGTAGCTCACAGTAATTTGGACACATCAAAGACGCTTGGACAAAGACTTGACTAGAGGCAAAGAATTTTGATGCAAATAGCCTTGTCCGAAGATATTCACTTGGCATTACGAACAAATAAGTGACTAGAAGGCTCGATGACTTGGGTGCCTAGACTTTATATGGATCGACAGAGTTAGGAAATCCACACTTGGGGGTTGCGGCGAATGATCGAGATGCCTTTGGGCACAAGTTGCAGTGGATCGCAACTATGGGGCGCACTCGCCAAGTGTACACCTTTCATTACACATCCATCAGATACACAACCACCAGACGTCTTGAACACACTTAGACGGACTTGAACAGATTGGGCACAGTGGTGTGGACTTGGACGAGTCAAGCGCACTTGGGACGACTGGGTCAACTAATATGAGTGGATGGAGTTAATTTCAACCATTTTGAAACAGATGGGATGTTAAATCCCAACTTGATGCACTTGGGTGCAGTCGAATAGGACAATAAGGCAAATGAGATGACCTGGGTGTACCCAACACAAGTTGGGACAATTTGACAGAACGATTGACAGACAAGTCATGGAAGGAGAGCAAGTCAACACAATGGAAAATGGGTACACCTTGGAATAGATGGGGCTTGAAAGTGAGCATGAAGCTCATATAAATATAGTATGACACTTGAAAGTGCTAAGGAATAGAAGACAACAAGCAAGAAGTGCAAGTCATTCTCAAGGAACACAAGGAGTTCTGCAATTGTGCCAAGTTTAGGATTGGGCACAATGGAATGACTTCCACTACCTAAGTGAGATGAAGAGTGAAACATGACCTATAGGAGGCAGGCATGCAAAATATTCAAGAGTTTGATTGTACAAGTCTATTGGGAAGTAGGCAAGAGGTTATTTTCCTTAGTTTCTTGTACATTTGTAATTAAGTTGCAAGTAGTGTGTTGCAACTACACTATTGTATCATGTGAACATTCTTCATAAAATAAAGTGTTAGGCACCTGCCTTTGGTGCTACCCATTCATATGTGTTATGGATGCTTCATTTTTGTTGGATTTTTATGTCACTTGCATATTGTTAATTGGTTAAACACTATGAATTGGCTAAGTGTTAGTACTATTGGGATGTTTTAAGGCTATAGTTGGACGCATGCTTATTGTTTGATGAGTTCAATTGTGATTAGACTTGGTTGTACATCTAACTATTGTAGCTTAAGGTGAGATTATGGGCATACATTGAGTGAAGAGGCGTAGTCTAGTTGTAGTTGGTGCAGGTTATCCAAGTCAAGATAGAGACGCACGACCTCAGGTGCCAAAATGACTTGAGCGTACTCAAGTCGCGGGAAAAAAATGAGACAGACTGTAGGTTCGTGACTAGCACCAGGTCCGTGAATGACACACGCTTTGACCATCAACTAATTTACTTCTTAGTTTCTTACATAGTTAAGAAAATGGGAATACACAAAATAAGGTTAATGTGGAGTGTCTCCCAATGGAAAAACCCACATTGTGCTATTGTATCAAAGGATCTAGAAACTCCTATCTAAGACTTGAGAAGATGAGGATTTGATCATATGGTGGGAGGACACCATCACTCACATTATCACAATTTATGGGGGTATATACACCAAATAGACTTTATATACACCAAATAGACTTTGTTTTACACAAACATCATAAGGTTGTTAGAGATGAGTAGAATACAACTCCTAAATGCTCTAATGTAACCCATACGATAAAGGAAAGTTCAATGATTAAAATTCGCCACATGCAAAAAGTCGATGAAATGTACTACGTGAGATGGGCATATATGGTTTGTCCAAATGGGAATAAAGTAAAATACATACCTACAAAGGATTTCTTGAAGGCCTTATCCATGAAAAGCAAAGGTGAGAAAATTGCAATTCTGAAAACATAAATTGCAGTGCTAAAAAAATCACGGAGTTGACTAACTAACCAAGAAGACATTAATGAAGAGATTGTTAATCACTATTAAATTGTCTTCTAATCTTAAGATCCCATAGATGAGAGAAATCTAGGCATGAAAACATGACCTAACATGGTCTCACATTACCTCTCAAAATCACAAACAAGAGTGTGCAAGTAAGATCTACCAACAACTCTAATGGTTGATGATGAGTCCCTAACCCAAAGAGGAAATGTGGGTTAACCTACACCAGAGGACTGATGAATCCACTAACAATTAAATTGAATCCATGGCCTTATATCAAGGATTGAATATCCTTAAATTGATGGTGATCAAAAAGTTCATAATCATTGGAGATTCTTCAATTATCATTCAACAAGTGCAAAGCTCAATCTCCTTCCAAAACTCAAGCCTCTCCATATCAAACTTCTCTCCAAAGTGATCTTTTGAGTTCAAGGAATCATTATAAATTTTGACTCTATTGAGTTCTTCCAGGTGCTTGAATCCTTAAACACTCCATGGAAAATAAAGGTGTGTTATTGCAGTAAGGAATTTTAAGCTAAAAAGGGGGGGCTCCTTCCATTACCTATCTCCCATGAAATTTTTTAAACCAAACTTTAGAGTTACCATGTTATTTGATCAAAAGGACATGTGGTGTGACACATTAATTCAGACGAGATGAGCTTTATCATTGTCCCCTCCCCCCATACTCTTCACTCACATCTCCAAGTTCAACTAGAAGAGCAACTTAAAGAACAAAAAGATGGATATGCTAGACAAAGATGGAATCTTAATGGTTCTTCTTGCCCTTTGTTTCTTAGCTAGCCTAGTAGTGTATGCTTTGGTCTTTGTTGAGTCATAGTGTATTGCACTCTCTTTTGTAGTGGATAGTGCCTTGGATTGTCCCTGGTTCAAGGGGAAAATTCCATTTGGTATTTTCCTTGGATCTAGTTCAGTATCATCCTTTGTGGAGGGTTATCATCACCCCAATAGTTGTGCACCTTGTGAAATTTTTCAATGGAGGATTGGATTTTGTACCAATCTAAGGACCTATAGGTAGAAATTTTCGATCTCAATAACAATGTATTTTATCAGCTTGAAGATCAACGAGACAAGATTACAAAACTAAAAACAAGAGTGGCCTTACAAGGTAAGCAAATTGAGAAGTTCACTGCATATCAAAACATCAATATTTTTTTATTACAAGTCTAACAAGGAGCTCCCAGTGTGTTTTCTCAGCTTGAAGCTCAATAAGACAATAATACAAAAGTAAAAACAAGGGTGGCCTTACAAGGAAAATAAATTGAGAAGCTCACTACATATCACAACATAAATATTGGTTGATTACAAGTCTAACAAGGAGTTCCCATTCATTATGGAACCCAATTCATTTGTCAAACAAGAAGGCCATAACATGCATGTTTTCTATTAAAAACAATATGTATTTATTGATGCATTTGGCAACAAGCTAACCAACGAAAACATTTTCCAAAAGTAGTTGATGCTCATGTATCTAACAATGCAAAAGAACAATCAAAATCAAACTTGATAGATTCAGAATCAAGATGGATCTATATTGGTTTATTTTATTATAATGATGTAATGTAATATCCCTCAATAGAGCTATGCTGGGAAATTAATGTTAATAGGTGTTTTACTATGTGATTTCATCAAACAATTTACATGATAACTTTTAACAAACAATTTGTATGCACTTTAATACCAAACTTAGATCAAACACATTGCACATAAGGCATGAGAGACAACATTGGCATTTTTTAATTTATGTATGGAATCTAGAACACAATAATAGTAAATATCTGGTGGTTGCTACAACAGTTGTAATGCATCAGCAAACAACAAAAACTCAAACTTAAACCTGGTATAATTCCTTTGTCTCGTCCATATGGCATCGAACTACTGCACGACCTACCCAAGCCTCCTCCTCCCATCACTCAATGTCTAAGAATGGGAGTTGTGACCCTCCTCCCAATACTCACGGTTCACCAACAACCCCACAACCTTCCTCAAAGCTCTACAAATAGGGCCTACGGTCCTCCCTAGACCCTTGCAACTCAACGAAATGGTCTTACAACCCTGCTCCACCCTCGATTCAACTAAGAGGGAATCCGAGGCCCTCCTCTAACCTCACAAATTGCACAAGAGGCCTCACGACCTGCTCAAATGACTTATGCCCCCCTCAAAGTCACCACGGTCCTGCTCAAAGAGAAATTGGCCCCTCAAGGTAGCTCCAATATCCTCTTAGTAATTCGTCGCCCCTTAAAAATTGAAGATATCCTAGAAGAAGATGAAGACCCAATGGAAATCTTGGATGGAATCCCCTCTTTTTTAGCTAGAGTGGTACCACTGAAACCAAACCAACAGTGGAAGGGTTTTTCCCAAAACCCTAATGAAAACCTAGACTCCAAGAGCACTGCAAATAAGAGATCAAATCATAATGAGGAAGTTGAATTGCTACCCTTGTTTTATAGTTCTATGAACCCCCTTCTAGATCTTTTTTCCTTTGACCAAATCCACATAACACTTATTTCCCATGTTTATAACTCTTTAATGTCGAAATTTGATTAATTGGGTTTTTAAAACATTCTTGGACATCAGAGTCCCTATCTCATCATCCCAACCCTTAGATATTTTCGTCTATGTTCCAATGAGCTATTACACGAAGGTATCCCATCACATGATATGATCAAAATAACACCCTTAGTGTATTTATTTAAAGTATGCTCAATAATAACTCAAAATTACGAAAAATCATCGAAATGTCATGAAACCAAGAGCAAATTGTGCGAAAATAATCCTGATGGTGAATGGACTAGTGTGGGGCCCATATTACTCATCCAAATTTCCTGAGATCACTATTATTCCCATTTTACTCCTCTGGTCAGGATGGCATTAACTCATAAAGTCGCCTCTAACTTTGGGGCAAGGGAATCTAAAAATGAGGACATTACAATCTTCCCTTCCTAAAGAATGTTTGTCCTCAAGCAATGCCATCACAACTTGATTCTCTATCGACTGAGCCAGACTGAAACTAAAAATAATACTAGGGTCCCAAACCACCCTGGAAGATGTGAAGCATCCTCCGCTCAATGCATGATCCAGCAAGGTACGGACATAATAGAGCTCCTGAATATTGTCGCTAAGTAGGGAAACTTGATACTACAATAACTCGATCAACCCCTCAAAGAACTGCTCTGTTAGGGAACCAATCTCATGAAAACAAAAATTGACTCGCGTCTCTATGTTAACTATTGAACTGTCTAGTAATGAAATCCCATGGTCCCAAGATAAACTCATAAAGGAACCACCATGCTGACGTTGTGCCACTCTGATCATAATATTTTGACCATCGTGCCCCATATGCACCCTCCTCTTAGAAAACTCCAAGCTGAAATACATGTAAGGGTTGAACCTACTACCATGAATAGTAACCTACATAGACATCCAGGTGAAGTCACGACCTACAAATCCATTGCCATATTCGATCTCAAATAGCAAAAAAGTAAGTATGTCTTGATAATTGGAAATGACTAAACTGCTCATGGACTCTAAACATCTCTCCATTGGATAGCTATGTCACATGTGTTTCCCCATACTTCAAAGAAATCATCGGGAAGTGTGTGAACTCTGATGAATGATCAATTGTTGTACACATACTATATGCTCCTTGCACCCTTGGTAAACCTGTGATGCAATCTATAAACATGCTCTCCCACTCTTGCTCTGAAATGGGCAAGGGCTGCATCAACCCTGCTAGAAGAGTGTACCTCGACCTGCTCTGCTAACAAGTCCTACACTCTCCCATATCGCCCAACATATCGTCCGCAAATTTCCTCCATGTGAACTTTCTCAGGCCTATCTATAAGTGGTAAAGTCATCGAGGTCCCATGCGAGCCTGTATAATGTGAAACACCCTCTACTCATAACATTGATCTGCAAGGGGCTAACATAAGAATCCTCACGACTGCCCTTAATAACCCATGAAATCATAAGTTGCACAAACTCTATCAACTCCTTAGAAGACCACTCCTCCATGCAGCTAATCCTAAGCATCTCAAGAGTGAACTCCAGAAAGTGAAAACTAGCCATCTCATCTGCATCAACTACTGAAATTTCAAACATTGTAGTCCCCGAATCCCAAACTAATATTCGAGGGGAACCATCATGCTGACACTACATCCTTCTGATCATGATCGCCATGCTCGAACTGCACTCTACTCTCCTGGACCCCTAAGTTGAACACACTATCCTAGATCATGTCTTGCTAAAGCATCTCAATAAATTCAATCTTCCAACTCGTGGATAGACTCAATCCTGGGTATCGTGAAGGAAACTCTACCTCTCCCTATAAGAAAAATCTCAACAACTCCTCTCACAATTTCCTCACAAATATGCGACCCAATCACTGACACGACCTTGTCAATCATCCTAGTTATCTGAAGAAATCTATCACTCTAATGAATTCCAAGATCCCACCAAAATTGGAAGTCCACCACTCCCATTGCTTGCTGCAATCTCTGTGACCCACTCCAACAGAGTCTAAATATCCTTCTATGCACTCTGCACACTGATCATATGGTCCAAATGAAAGACCCCTGGCATGGCCACAATGCCATCTGTCTCATCTAACTGACTCATGTGAACCTCCCATGTCATTTTGTATATAGTGAGGGAATCAAATAATAGCAATAGATACCTTGACCACTATCTACAAGACTCGAGAGTGACTAGTGTATTGGTCAACCCCAAGGGCATGGCCAAGAAATCATACTGAATTCTGGAAGCAAACCTATGACTATCTTGCTCCCTAACCCTCATATGATAATATGTCGCTCCCTGAGGCTCACCGATACACTCATCAATCCTAGGTAACCTCGACTCAATGGTATGCTCGAAGACTCTGTCAGGAGGTCTCCCTAGAGGAAACACCCCACAACTCCACTACACAATATCGAGTGCCAATGAATACCCCTCTGCACATTGTTTTCGATCACTTAATCATCTTGTACCATCCTATATCCTATAGACACTATTGTATCCATCACTCTACTAATGACACATGAACCTGCATCTCAGAGTGTGCCCATGTATGTCATGTACTTGTCCACCCAATCCATGGATGCATATACTTCCCCACAACATGGTCCCCAAAGGATGTGCCCAACTATCTCCTTTGTAGCTAAGCATTGAGCCTTTAGTGGGCTCTCCAACAAAAGCGGTTCATGATCCCCATCACTCTACTAATGACACATGAACCTGCATCTCAGAGTGTGCCCATGTTTGTCATGTACCTGTCCACCCAATCCATGGATGCATATACTTCCCCACGGCATGGTCCCCAAGGGATGTGCCCAACTATCTCCTTTGTAGCTAAGCATTGAGCCTTTAGTGGGCTCTCAAACAAAAGAGGCTCATGATCCCCACAATGATAAACATGAACATAGTCAAAATATTTTGTGTCAAACCTCTCCTCAAGCACACACAACTCTAAATGCTCCTCGTGCAAGATCGTCACAAGAGGCTCCTCCCTTAAATCATGAGTGCCACTCGCCCTCTTGTGTCACAACTACCACAGTTGATGGAGTCTTTGTTGTTGGTAACAAAGACCCTCAATCTCCCTTTCCTTGTATTCAACGAACTTAAGAGAAAGGACCCTATCCATGAACAGTTGCAAGTAATCGAATTTCATCTACTCCAGTGCTTCTTTGATGATGCGTAATTGAGCACTAGTGATTCCATCTGCAACTCATTTTTATCTCTCCTCCATCTGATTTTTCCACATAAGATCTTCAATAAACTTATGAACACCATTGGCCCTCATCAACACCTACACAATTTTCTCCTCTATGACCAATAGTTTGTTCTCCAAATCATTCAAGGGACTAACTCACTATATGATATTGTGCAATGATAAGACTAACATGGATTATCCTCCTCATACACCAAATCAAACCCTTCGTTGTCATCCTCCACTCATGCATCATCATACATGTCATAACTAGGATGTGGTGCTAAACCCACATCATAGTCAAGTGCTAGCACGCTTGAACCACCCTCATCATCAGCATCATACACAAGGGGAGATGTTGGATCCTCAACATCGATTGATTTGAACATATCCTCATAGTCACCATGAGTAGGATAAGATGTTTCATCCTCATCTTCCCCATCCAAAACACTAGTGTCATTGGATTCATCGGTTAGCTCTGATGGTGTATCATAGGTTGTTGTTTGGTCTTCATCTATGAACACATCCTCAACATGGCTAGATGCATGTTCCTCCACCTGTCCTTCATGTTCATCTCTCTTTGATTTCTGCCATGTTCTTTTAATGAAATGCTCGTCCAAATCCTTGGGATAGCTTCCGTACTTGAGGGTGTAATAGTCTTGAAAGGACAAAGATGCATAGATCTCCACACCCAATGCTATATACTCTTGATAGTAAGGTATGTATGTAATAGATGCTAGTTGTCTCATGAGTTCAAGATCTGTCCTGAACTTCTTAAGCCACTACATCGTTGGTTACTTAATAGAAAAAATAGGAAAATGTCTTATATGTGCACAGTCTAAAATAATTGGTCACTGATTTTCCCCTCAGGTTAGCAGGAAAACCAACTCTGATACCACTATAATATCCCTTAGTAGAGCTATGTTGGGAAACTAATGTTATTAGGTGTTTTATTGTGTGATTTCGTCAAACAATTTACATGATAACTTTCTTCAAACAATTTGTATGCACTTTAATACCAAACTTAGATCAAACACATTGAACATAAGACATGAGAGACAACATTGGCATTTTTTTTATTTATGGATGGAATTTGAAACACAACAATAGTAAATATCTAGTGGTTGCTACAACAATTGTAATACATCAACAAACAACAAAAACTCAAACAGAAACCTAGTATAATTCCTTTGTCTCATCAATATTGTGTTGAAATACTACATAGCCTATCCAAGCCTCCTCTCGTCACTCAATGGCCAAGAATGGGCATTGCAGCCCTCGTCCCAATCCTCACAGTTCACTAACAATCCCACGACCTTCCTCACAACTCTGAAAATGGGGCCTACAAACCTCTTGATTCTCATTTAGGCCCCCAACCTAAGTCATTGTGGGGTTCTTTCTTTGTTGGGGGTAGGTGTTTTGAGCTTCAGGAGGCGGCATATGCCTGCCCGAGATATTTGGGGATGATATTCAGTTTGGTGGGCTTGGGGAAATG
>ML787646.1:263718-276898 GCA_009831015.1 Picea engelmannii | reverse complement strand
TTTCATCACTGTGTTTCAGCGTCTGTGTTTGCATTTGTGTTGCAGCAGTTCGCATTTGTGTTGCAGCGTGTTTCATCATATGTTCTTCATAAACAATCGATTGCCATCAATGACAACCTTGATTATCTACGTCATCTTTGCTGTACCCATATTTCCAACACTGCGGAGTTCGAACTAGGAATATAAACGTAGAGTAGATCAACACGAGAAACAACTTCAATTTGAGGTTGGTGATTTGATTCTGGCACATTTGAGAAAGGAAAGGTTCCCGAGAGGAACATATAATAAGTTGAAGATGAAGAAAATCAGACCATGTAGGGTCTTAAAGAAATTTGGGGCGAATGCTTACGAGATTGAATTACCCGATGGGATCGAAATTTCTCCGATATTAAATATCTTATATTTGTACCCATATAAAGCTGAGGAAGCAGGGACAGGAAATGAACAACTAGTGATCCAGTGGACAAAGCAGATGCCAATTGCAGAAAAGCCGCAGATGGAGTGCATACTGGACAAAAGGGTCAGCAAGAAGACCAGGCGAAAGCAATACTTTGAGTATTTGGTCAAATGGAAGGGCCATCTAGTTGAATATTCCAGCTGGGAGAACGAAGCGGAGATCCAGAGGCATGGATAGACCGTGCGTGAACTCATGGACATGAGCCCATGAAAATTTTCAAGCCAGAGAGTATGATGTAGGATCATCTCAAGTGAGCCAGCGCAAAGTTCAAAGACAACTGGAAAAGTGCCTAGCACAAATTTTGAAAATGTCTTAAAATATTAAATGAATCCATCAAGTGGAGCGCACTTGTAAAATGTAATCGGACCTTGAGCGATTCGCTCTCGTCCTTAGTAGGTAGAAGGCATTTATAGTAGTAAATGAAGGTAGATAGAATTGAATGTGTAGATTTGATAGTTTTAGAGCGTAAGAGGGAAACGAGATATAGACACCCTCATTGTGTATTGTAACATTATCAGAGAGAGCATAGAAGAGAAGCAGAGAGCTTTGTGAAGACACCCATGTACAAAGATTTGAATTAATAGAGAAAGCTTTGATTCAAATTCATGGTTTTCATATATTCTCTATGTATGCATCTTTGAATGTTATGCTCATGAATGGTTTACTCTTTATCTCTTTATGTCATGCAATTGCTTTTATACTATGTATGAATGATTTCTTGTTGAATGTTTGAAATCTGAGAGGAAAGGGAAAAGGAATGAGTTTCAATTGTTTCTCTATCTGAGCAAGAGTTCCCGTAAGGAGTGCAGTTGAATTGTCCGCAAGGAGTGCGTCGACAAGGTGTTCAGAGGGTTGTCTCTGAAAGCTCAGGAGAGATAGATTTTGTTCTCATTCACACAGACGTACAATCAGGCATAGGAGCCGTGCAAGGAGTGCGTAGGCCAAGTAAAGTCTCAGAGTTTCGAATCTGAGCAAAGCATTGAGAGACTGCTGCTGCAGGTGTGTGCAGAGTCAAAGGGAGTCAAGCATTTGAAAGTGTTTGAAGGCTTGCTGGAAGGAGTGCGAGCAGGATTTTTATGAAAGGCTCAGAGCTGGAGAAAGTTCAGAAAGATTTGAACCTTCGAAGGAATCGAAGGAAGGCACGAGACCAAGTACTTTGAAATTTGGAAAGGAATGCGTAGCGATGTCGACCGCAGGAGGACAAGTTCCGTGGAGAGAGACACTTTGCTAAAATTCGTGTGGAGGTTCCTAGAGGGAGAACGGACGATCATAATTCCCTGAGGAGAATTCGTGAAATCCCACGAGTCGTTGGATCTCATAGAGTAGTAGGGGATATACGGGGATTATCTTAAAAGGTGCAAGCTCAAAAGAGACCGAGTCAGCCAGGAACCGTTGGATCACTCGTGAAATCATTTATCAGGATTTCGTGAGTGGAAGGGTCAAAAACTTGGTATCAAAGTTCACGAAATCACGAAGCCGTGAAGAATCGACAGGATTGTGTGGAACCATAGGAGCCAGCAAGGTGGACAGGTGGCACACTATTAACGTAGAAGTCAACTGCGTTGACCACGTCGAAGTTTTGTAAGTCGAAGTCCCGAAATGACGAGAAGCCTAGCTGTGGGTCCAGCGCCAAGAAATGTGTTGGATTCTGACACCTCAGGATTTCGGGGTTCATGAGCAGAGTTGTATATCATCGCAACTCACGAACTCATGAAAGCCAACAAGTTAAAGTAACATCAGAGTTTTGTAGTTTCGGGATTCGGGGTCCGAGTGACAAGAATCTCGATGGTAGGATTCACGATATCCCGAAGTCTAATTCCCTGAAGTGAGAGGGAGGAATCCCATGAGGTTTCACTATGGGTGGAGATTTCCCGAAAGGGAAATAAAAGAGTGGTTTCTGAAAGCTCTTCGGTCCAGTGAAGAAAAGAAATATCCTGTTGGCGTGGACCTTCTAACCTGCGGGTTGAGGAGGGTGGCTGCATCATCAGGTAGTTGAGAACCACCCCATGGAATACTTCATAATGGTAGTAGACGAGCCTTCATCCCTGCATCAATATTGATCCCATGGCATACCCACTTGCATCTGTCTCCACTTCGAAGGGCTTCTACAAGTTTGGTAGTGTGAGAATTGGTGCTTGAATGATCTTTCTTTTCATCTCATCAAATCCCTTATGTTGATTCTTCCCCCATTGGAAACTCTTACCACTAGAATTTATGGCATGGAGTGGTGCAATTACTGCTGAAAATGAAGCTATGAACTTCCACAAATATTGTGTTGCCCCCAAAAAACTCGTAACTTTAGGTGAAATTTGTAGGAACAAGCCATTTCATGATAGCCTCCATCTTCGTGGGATCTATCTTGATCTTCCCTCCACTGATCACATACCCCAAATACACCAAAGACTATTTAGCAAACTCACATTTATTGAGTGTTGAGAATGTAGCAAGGAAGGTCCTACACACATTGCAACATCATAGCATGGTGGGGGACAATGAAACATTAATCAAGTGATTAATTAAATTGTTGATGTATTATATTCTTTAGTTGACTTTATTGATCACCTTTTCTAAGGTTAAAGTGAAAAATAATTTAAGTTGTGGTATTTTAATCTTGACCATTGATATCATCATGAGGGAGAGAGTTAATATCATCCATAAATCATTTTGAGGTTAGGTTTCACTTTTTTAATGAAGTATAAGGGAAGATCAACTTGGATAAAGGGGCTCACTTGAACATTAAGGAGATCGATTTTCAGAGAAATCGATTGAGGGTTTCTGAGAGAGGATTTGCAGGGAGATAGAGGAGGAATCTTCACAACGATTGACACACATATTCAACATTGTAGAGGTCATATCCTACAGATATGAGAGTCGTCGTACTAGGTGACGCAGTACCCACACATTCAGTCGTACGATTACGCAGAGGCTCATGCAGGGCTGTCTTCTGGAATGATTTGGTTCAGGGGGATTTGCAGAAAGGTCATACTTATGTTGAGGAGGTGATACATTGAGGTTTTCCTTTGTATTATGGATGGGCCAATTTTATTGTAGGAGATCTTTATATTTTACTGCTGAATAATAAAAATATCCAAATCTGTTGCACTGGTTTTCCCTCCAGGGTTTTTCTAGGGACGATTGTCCAAAAATACTTGTGTACATGTGATGTGATTGTTGTTATCTTTTACTATTAAGTTATTGGTTATTATTTTGCGTTGTGCATTATTTATTTGTGGAAGAAAACATGGAATTGTCAATTAAAAGTAAAATTAATTGGTTTAGTGAACTGGGTTTAGAGAAAATTCACATGGTATCGGAGCGAGACTATTAAACAAGCAATACCATAGGTGGATCTATTGAGATATAGTGGATAATGATGATCTAAGGCACATATCAAGGAATTCATACATATTTTGCAGTGCTAGGGTTTAAGCCGTGAGTTTTAGGGTTGAGGATCTTTGTTGGATTTATGGACTAACCAAGGTTCTACCTTAGTTCTCCAACAAAACCCTTTTCACCAACAGCTCTTCTGGTAAACCAGAAGGCTACACCATGCGCAAAGTGCACAACACAATCTCACCCGAGATGGATTATGGGTGATTGCAGGACATGGATGTCTGCAGTCATGGAAGGGATTGAGGATGTTCTTTTTACTACTGCTCTATTTTAACATGCATTCTACCATAACATTCATCAAATCTATCATTTTACTCATTCAATATCAACTATCTTGCATACTCATTTTAATGTGTGTTGTAAATAAACCCTAATAGATGCATTCATCTTACCATTCATTCATTCATTATAAATAATATAAAAAAACACATCACACTTAAAGACACCATTTTTACCATGGTTCAACCCCTTGGGCTATGTCCACAAAGATCTTATGCTTATTTCTTATTCTTCATCAAAATAACGTTGCGTTCATTACATCATATGGTTCAAGAATGGTGCATGTGAGGATGACCAATGTCACACCAAGCTCCACAGCTTGCGACCTGACCCTCAATTACATCTGAAAAATGACTCCATTAGCTCCTCAACTATATGACCAAAAAACTGATCATACCAAAGAATCACGACTCAAAAGGGTTCTCCAGAAATAAGTTCTTCTCTCTCAAAAAAGGACACCTCAATCTACCTCATATACTTCTATTTTTACTATAAAATGGGTAAAAACCCTTGCATTATGACTCAAAAACCCTAACCCTAAGTGGACCCCACTTTTCCACTTTCTAACTTCCTTATGCGTGATTGGTATTCGATCCAACCATTCCTTGCCTTGATCTTCCTTCTTTTTTGGTGCCCTTCTTCCTTTTCTCTTTATCGCACTGGTCTTTCTTCTTTTTTGGCATGCAATGTTTCCTTTGTTTCGTTCTTCCTCGCTTACTGCACTTCAATCCCAAAATTTTCTGCTCCAACAATAGTCTACAAGGGGCTCATAACGACCCCACCTAGAAAGAGCGAATGACTATGGTGTTGGATGTCAATGATGTCCTTGAGCATACACCAGACAGGGCAACTGTTCCTACAAATGCAACGCAATTAGCCATTTGGAAGAAGGGTGAGGCCAAGGAAAAGAACCTAATTCTTGACGGGATTAAAGATCATGTGATCCCACATCTCTCATGAAAGAATACCACAAAGGATGTGTGGAAATACTTGGGTGACCTCTACGAGCCAAAGAATGAGAACATGGTAATGGAATTGCATGAGAGACTACACAACTCCAAGATGGCCAAGGGAGAGGGTGTGGTTCCATACCTTACTAGATTGACACAGATTAGGGATGAAATCGCTGCAGTAATTGAGACGACAGAGGATGATGAGCTAGTGCGTGTAGCACTGAATGGCTTTACGAAGTCATAGGACATTTTTGTCTGTGTATTTGTAGCTCGGGAGAAGCTCCCTGAATGACAACACTTATGGGGTGATTTTGTGCAGGAAGAGATTAGACTTGGTTAGTCTAGTAGATATTCATCTTCACCACATATTTTGGATGAAGAAGGCTTGGCTCTTGCAAGAAAATGCAAGGGAAAGAAGAAGAACATTGAATTTTTCTAAAGTCAAATGTTTTTAGTGTCACAAGATGGGACACTTTTCCTCACAATGTACAGAGAATAAATAAAATAACCAACTGCAAATGGCAGCTTCTGCAACAATGGATGAGTTTTCCAAAAGCTTTGAGGAGGATTTTTTCTTCATAGCCTGTATGTCTAGCACAATAGTCTCAGACATGTGGTTTGTTGATAGCGAAGCATCTTGTCATATGACAGGGCGCTAGGAGTTTTTCACTAGGCTACAGGAGGGAGGCGTGAATCTGGTTATAGAGATTGGAGATGGCAGGCTCTACAAGGAGGAAGGGGTTGACATAGTCTCATTTCAGAGGGAGTCGGGTAAGCCACTCTGGTTTGATGACGTAGTATATGTTCCAGGGTTGACAAAGAACCTCATCTCAATATTTACTTTAAGGGATAAAGGGTATGAAGTCACTTTCCGTAAGGGAAGGGTGTTCATTAGGCCAACATGGACAAGAGAGAATATGGACATGATGATTGGGGTTCAAGAAGAGAAGGTATAAAAGCTACAATTTCAGCCATGGAGAGCATTGGTTAGTGAAACCACATACATGGGTGATTTATGGCACAAGAGGATGACACACCTACACTTTGGTGCATTGGGGAATTTGAGACAGGAATTCACTGGATTTCCTAAGTTCATAACATAGAGACAAGATCCTTGCAAGAGTTGTGCAATGGGAAAGTATGCCCAGAGACCATTTCCACCAAGCGAGCACAGGTCCAAGGGAGTATTGGACTTGATACATTCTGACGTATGTCATCCGATGAGCGTGGAGTCAATGAGTGGATTCAAATACTTTTTTCTATTCATTGATGAATAGTCTAGGAAGACCTATATATACTTCCTAAAGGCTAAGGATGAATTCTTTGACATATTTCAGGAGTTCAGAGCTTTGGTTGAGAACTAGACTGGATGGAAGATTCAAGTGTTGAGATCCGACAATGGAGGTGAGTATACCTCCAAGGAGTTTGTGGATTATTGTGTAGCAACAAGGATCAAGAAGTAACTCATTGTTTCTTACAATCCTCAACATAATGGAGTGGATGAGAGAAAGAATAGGACCATAGTCAAAGCAACATGGGATATGATACATGATAAAGGTTTTCCATTATTTTTGTGGCTAGAGGCTAGTCGCACGACTGTTTATATTCAGAACATGAGTCCCCACACAATTTTGGGGAGGTTGACACTTGAATAGGTATTTACAGGTACAAGGCCAGATGTGATTTATTTTCTCATGTGGGGAAACGTATGTTACTATCACATATGTTCAGAGAAAAGGATGAAGTTTGAGCCCACAACAGACAAGGGGATTTTGGTTGGTTATAACAAGGCTTCCAAGGTCTACAAGATCTTTGTGCTAGTATAGAGAAAGATCATTGTGTGTAGGGATGTACAATTTGAGGAGGAGCGTGCATTGAGGAGGTCAAGACATTTTCCAGTACATTCATAGGACTAGTAGGGATAGGACTCAGGGGTCAAGAAAGAGGAGGAAAAAGGTCATAGCACATGATCACAACAACAAACACAGGGTACAGGACCAGGTATAGGTGTTCAGAGAGAGATTGTTGGACAAGATCATCATGAGCTAGATGATGAGGAGGAGGAACAACGTGATGTAGTTCCACAAGAGAAGGAAACTTGGCCACAAACTTAGTGGTATAAGTCCACAATCAATGATTCTAGGTTGGGAGGGTTTCCAGAGAGAGACTTTAGATGAAGTAAGCCACTAGAGAGACTTGGGTGCATGGAATTAATGACACAACTCATTGATGAAGAGCCTTCCACTTATGATTAGGTTGAACAACTTGGAGTGTGGAAGTAGGCCATGATGGAGGAATATGCCTCCATTATGAAGAATGATGTATGGGAGGTGGTGCCCAAGATAGAAGGAAAGAAGGTGGTTGGATCCAAGTGGATCTACAAGGTCAAGCATGCAACATATGGAAGCGTGGACAAGAACAAAGCCCACTTTATGGCCAAGGGGTTTTCACAACGAGAGGGAGTTGAAAATGAGGATACTTTCACCCCAATGGCCAAGTATTCCTTGATCCAACCATTCATATCATTGGCAATAGAGAAGGGCTGGAACGTTCACCAGATGGAAATGAAAACCACTTTCCTTAAAAAAGTTGTTGAGGAAGAGGTATATGTTGAGTAGCCAGAGGGTTTTGAGGTAGGCAATAGAGAGACACATGTGTTTATACTGAGGAGAGCCTTGTATGGGATCAAGTAGGAACCTCAGGCATGGTACTTGAGGATGGACAACTACTTGAGGGAGATGGGTTTCCAACGAAGGGAGGTTGATCTGAACTTGTATTTTCTTGTAGGGGAGGTGCCTCTCATAATAGTGTTATATGTAGATGAACTATTATTGATAGGGGATGAGCAGTTAATATAATACTGCAAAGACAACCTTGTAGTTGAGTTTTAGATGAAAGACCTTGGGTTGATGCATTGCTTCCTTGGTCTGGACGTCTGGCATCATGATGGGCGCTTCTTCTTGGGATAGGGGAAGTATACAGTGGAGATCTTGCATAGTTTCAATATGAAATATTATAGGCCCATGTCCATGACTCTAGTCACGAGTTAGAGGAAAATTGATGTAGCAAATTCAAAGACAATAGACCGCACTGTCTATTGTCAGTTGATTGTATCGCTCATGTATCTAGTCAACATTCAACCAGACATCAAATTTGCAGTAAAATATTTCAGTCAGTTCATGGGGGACCTTCAGAGAGTACATTGGATACCTACAAAGCATGTAGTTTTCTACCCCAAAGGTATAATGTGTTGGGTATGTGTTATATTTTTTTCATGTGTGTGTGTGGGCATGTCAGATTCGACAACTACGTCTGATGATCCCAACTTCATTCTCCCTTTGTGTCATGTGTGTCGGGCGCTTTCCTGGTGGGGTCCCAGGGGGGGCCAGGTGCCCCCCCCCTCCCCAGTTACGTGCAACGTTTGACTCTGGGAATTAGCTCGTAGCCGACAGGGTTTGGGGCAATGCCCCAAAATTGTTTTTTGGGTAGTTTTTTCTATTTTAGCGGATTTTTCTATTTTTAGTGGTTTTCTAAATTAATCCCAGATTAAGGGATTAGGGTTTTGGTAGCTATGTAATACCTAAAACATTGTATATATTGTATGGTGAATGGTGAAGTTAATACAATGAAGAGTTGAAAGGTGCGGCACCAAGGAAGGCTGGTTTTCTCCTGGTTAAGGCTTTCCAATGTAAATCTCTGTGTACTATGTGTATGAGCCATTGATTAATTTATGTTTTTCTTAAGAATCTGTATGCATTTCTTTGCTTCACAGGTTTAAAAATTACACAGTGGAGTACAGGTTTTTATATGAGTGTAGTGGTGGAGTGATATTGGAAGGATTTACATATGTTGATTGGGAAAGATGTGCATAGGATATAAATAGTACTTCAGGTTGTTGTTTCAACATTGGATGGAGAATCATTTCCTAGTTTAGAAAAAATCATAAATAAGTGGAATTAAGAGCTGCTGAGGTAGAGTACATGGTTTCTAGCTTGGAAACATGTGAGGCATTGTGGCTGAGGAAGATACTCTTGGAATTGTTCAAGCAAGAGATATAAGCTATTGTGATTCATTGTGAAAATTAGAGTTGCATCAAGCTCTCTTAGAATTAGATGTTTCATGATCATAGCAAGCACATTAACATCATGCATCACTTCATTCAGGATTGTGTACAGAGAGGAGCCATGAGGCTTGAATACATACATATTGATGTGCAGATAGTAGATATTTTTACCAAGGCACTAAGCAGACATAAGTTTATGAAGTTCAGAGATCAGATGGGGTTGAGGCATAATCCCTTCCTCCCTAAGAGGGAGTGTTGAGAATTGTTGGCAGCCAATTTACATTTTTCCACTGTCTTATAAGCTGCCTACACCAATTTTTGCAAACCTTAATTTTTCGTCGCAATTCTCTAATAAACGACACTTTTATTTTTTGCGCCATTCACACACTTACCTTCGTTTTTGTTTTCATGACTGTAAGCGTGAAAAATTGGTATCTTGAAGTCACATTAAAATCATTATTGAATTGTCGTTATCCTTCTTGTCGATATGCCCATTGCGTTTACATTTTACTTATCATTATGCAGTTGGCAAAATTTTCGATCTGTACTCATTGGACATCCTTTGATTGATTATGTAATTTCGTTTCATGAGTAATTGAGGTTGTGATGCATTGGTAATTGGATTTATATGTTCTTTGATTTGATCTACTTGACCATTGGTTTCATAAAAATACATAGGTGTTATGGTGAAACCCTTGATATATATCATTTAATATGACACCTAGTTCATGTTATCAAAATGCATTGGCGCATTGGTCCAACACTTGGTATTGGTTTCGATTTGTATGTTTGGTTTTAAAACTATGGCGTAACGTTTGAATGCACGCGTGGTCTATCCACTTACCAAAGGTTTCAATTGATTGATTGAAATGGCATAGTTATAACACATGTGCGTTGTATGGTTGAAAGCGCCGACGGTTGTACCTTGGTAATGACTATTCTGCATGGCCAACAAATAGTTCCACCACCTTCGCACGATGTCATTAATGTTGCTCCTATCCCTGTTTCACATCTGTTAGCTCGGGTAAGCCTTCAGGCGTTTTCTTCCTGTGTATGTTGCACTCAAAGCCTGGCTCATTCACCGTATGCTCTTCCTTATGGCACCGGTGATGCGAATTGAGCCGAATGGTAGCCAAGCCTTGCTACTGTTCGACAATGCCCGGAAAGACTTAGAGGATAGCGGTTGGATCACCTTTGTAAAACAGTTTCAGGGTTTTAATCTATTTGTTGCACAATAGTTCGCCCTAAATTTTGATGGTTGTAGGGCTAAGGTAGGTGACATTCAGCTAGAAATCAATGAAGAGTTCATTAGCTCTGCCACCGGGTTAGCAACCATGGGCCAGTGATGGTTCAAAAACTCTAAAGTTGAGGAGGTGCCATGGCCACTACTGTTCGTCTCATGAAAGGTCACATCCTATGACAAAGGTATGCCCATTTCCATGCTTAAACCAAGATGGCATGATCTTTTGATGGTGGTTAAACAATTCGTGACCTGTGAGGGTCGATATGGACTAGTTTTTCTTTATCACCTTCGACTGTTAGTGAATTTTATGGGGTATCCATTGAATATGCATTTTTACTTCCAACGTAGCCTTTATAAAATGTCAAAAAGGTTTAAAAGAGAAAAGGCCGATAGTATCTTGTTCCACCACGGCCTAATCAGACTCATCGTTGTTCATCACCTAAATCTCCATGGTGATAGTTGGCAAGCTTTTATTTCTCGGAATGGTTTTGCTGATGCAGAGACCGTCCAAGTGGACAAGCCTATGGTTAGTGAAACTAAAGTCGAGCCACCCGTGCCCTTCCATGTCCTACTTCCCTCTCCTAAACCCTCGGTTGACCCTGATATTGACTTACCCGACGTTATAACTGAGAAGGCCGAGGCTATAAAAAATCCTGTGAGCAAAAAGGTCAGGGGAAATCCTACTGTTGATGGCAAAGGTAAAATGAATGCTCGGATTATCTTGAGACTGGCTAGAAATAAGCCTAAACCTAGTGCTGAGCAGAAGCCCATAGTCCTCAGTGAAGACTCAGACTCTGACATAGAACGCTTCCTAGCTAGTGAGTACCCTTACTCCCAAGGATTGTGCTCCGAGCCACCCTATGATTTCGTTTCCAATTTTCCCCCGTGCCTAAGGAACATTCCCAGTTACCCAGGGATCAAGCTACCTAATGAAACCCTCGACAATTTAACCAAACCCTCACCTGCATTTTTGAAGCCCGGACAGTCATCATGTGACCAGTGTGATGTGTGGTTGGAATGATACTATACAGACGTTCCATTACTTCAATCGAAAATCCAATCATTGGAAAACTAAGTTTCAGTGTTGACCAGCCAAAGGGACAAGTTTTGAGCTAATGATAAGAAGTAGAAAACCACTGGTTCCATTGTTTTTAGGAATGTCAAATCGGTTACAGTCGTCGTCAATTTCAAAATGTCATGATCAAGCTGTCTGCTCGTCATCTAGGTATGAATTTAGGTATCAATTTCATTTTGTGAATAACTAGGATTAATATAATGATTTGAGTTTGGTTTTCAAATAGCTCTGTCTATTGTTCGAAATGACTCTATTATAGCCATATCGAAAACGGTTCTGTTGTTCATCTTGTACATTGTTTTCATTTTGCTAAAATTAAATGAGGTTATGATTTGGTTAAATGATTTGGTTGTGCCCAGTTTAGCAATTGATTGGTTTTCATTTGTTTTGATTCGTCTGACTATTGGTATGAGTTAACAAAATCAATGGTTTGCTTTCGCTTGGATTTGGTTGGTATCTAACCTGTACAGGAGGTTTTCATGCTAAAATTAGAGCACGATCATGTTTTGATTTGGTATGATTTCGTTGTGGTCGGATCACATCGACCCTGATTGAGTTTTGATGATTTGATTTTTGAAACGATTTCGTGAGTTTGATTGTTATGATCTTTTAATATGTTGTGTGATGTAATCTTCTAAATCAGGAATACAACTCTGTTCAACTCCGATKTGGAAAGAATGACTCTGTTTTATATGGAAATGATATTCTCATTTAAGCCTATGCAAAATATATCTATGCCCGAATCATGGAACGGTTTTGATTCACAACGACTATGTTAAACTCCAACTGCTTGATTCGCTCTTGTCTTGATTGGATTGCTATGTATCTTCAGCTAACATGATTGTTTTTATGAGTTGGATTCGTATGAAAAATAGTCTTGATTGCTTCTCTGTTAATTTTAATTTTCAAACGAGTTTGCTAACTCATATCGACTTATGTCATTTCTGTCAAATTCGTATGAGGAAATTCGAGTAATAGTTTGTTTTAAAATGAATTCAAGAAATGATTTCGTGAATGTCAATTGATTTTGTCTGCCCCAATTTGCAATAACAAACGATCAGACAACTCTTACGGATCCTGTTATCAATTGATTGATCTCATTATGATTTCATTTGTGACATTTGATTCACTCATGGCATGGATCGTTTGTTATGTTAATACCGTTATGTCAATTTGAAAATGATCTTGCTGTTTTCATATGGATTCGATTGTGTTTCCTATTGATGGATGAGGCAGCATAAACGATTGCCTATGATTTGTTTAATTGTATCAATTTCAATTTTGATATGAAAACGATTTCATTACTGTTCGATTATGATTCTGTTTACCCGATTTTGTGGCAACAAACGAAACAGAGTATATGCATCTCTATAGTCATTTGATTTTAGTCTTGTTTTGATCTCAATTAGTATAACAATTTCAATTTGAATGATTCACTTGTCTTTCAAATAGCAATTAGATACTTGTTAATAGTTTGAATTTAATTCTTGAATGATTGGAATTGATTTTAATGCTGATTCTGTGTCTGATTTAGACCAACTACAGAATCGCAAGATTCTGTAGCCAGTCTATATAATTAGATTTTTATCATTTTTATCAATAAAATATCCTCCTAACTTGTCCATTTTTTACCCTTTTCAGGTACATCCGAATTGCATTGGGCATGATGGACAGTCTAGGAGATATTTGTGTGATTTAGTTTTTATTTTAGGTTCCT
>ML787646.1:209543-262746 GCA_009831015.1 Picea engelmannii | reverse complement strand
TATATATATATAGAATAGTTAGATTAGTTTGTTTTATTTCTTTTATTTAGAGTAGTTTAGTTTGTTTTAATAGTTATTTTTAGTTAGATTAGTTAGTTTAGAGTAGTTTTCTTTTGTTTTCTTAGGACTTAGATCGGGTAACGGAGCCGCTAAACCCGTTAGGGTGGTTCATCCCAAACGGCTTGGGTTATTAGACAACCTCAGACCGATTCCACTCTTCTAGTTGACAGACGGTCAATTTCGCCCGTCAACAAATGGCGCTAGAAGGAGGGCCTGAAATTAATTAATGGAACGAGGCGGTCGCAAGACTCCTCCACCACCTAATCGCTCACCTATAGTGACTAGAAGCCATTCAAACGATAATATTCCCCTTCAAACAACAACCACTTCAACCGATGATCCACAGATCACAGTTGAGCCAGCAACCCCTAATCCTACAGGTGGTGACATACAAGAGATTGTCCGTCAATCTCTTATAAAAACACATAGTGCCTTAGCCCGTTTGAGGCAACCAAACCGTCTGTGGGGTCAACCTTTGGATTTCTCTGATATCAGAGAACAATTAGGAGACACTAACCTCACTGTGAACCCTGCAGATCCAATCCTAAATCCTGCTGTAGGAGGATCTAGAATACCTCCTTCACCACCTCCATCATCTCCTTCCTCTTCTGGAGGAGATTCCTCTGACGAAGGCAATTCCCCTTATCAGCCTTCCACACCCACTACACCAATGGAAAATCAGAACAACCCTGCTAGACCTTGGCTTGACCAGGATGCCGTAGCTGTACCTGGAGCTTAGCATCCTTTACCTAAACACCCGGAGAAATGGCTTCCCAAGTTTGACCCTGACTCAAAACAGATTGCTGAAGATCACATTAAAAAGTTTATGTTAGCCATAAGACTCTGCAATGTCGAACATGAAGACATTGTCTGTAGGTTTTTACCTTATACTTTCGAGGGCAATGCATTCACATGGTACTTTTCCCAACAACCCCATACCATAGTGTCTTGGGAAAAGTTTGAGTCATGCTTTTTGGAAAAGTTCGGAGACGGTAAGCCTCCAGAAGTCCTGGTCATGGACCTTTCTAGCTTAAGAATGAAACTAAAAGAAAATGTTAAAGAATTTAATCAAATATTCTTAACACTTAAGAACCGAATCCCTACCGCTTCCATGCCTGCCGAGAATCTTATAATAGCATACTACACTAAAGCTTTGCGTCAAAGTATAGCTATTTGGGTTAAACGATCTAAGAAAGCCACATTTTTAGAATCCTTCGAGGAGGATAGACAGATTGAAAAAGACATACTTAGCCTTAAAGACTCTACTAGCAACGAAACAGAGACTAGTTCTTCTTCCAAAAAGAAGATTGAAATCCTTCCTAGACCCACTCCCACTAAAACACAACATGAAAGCTCTGATTTAGAAAACTTAACTAAGGTTGTACAAAAACTGTCAAATCAAGTTATAGACTTAAAAAGGACGACCGAAGAAGCTTCCTCGAGCAAAGGGCCTTACAAGCCCCCGTTCCGGAAGCCTTTTCCTACCAACCGACCTAATCCAACCACCGAAGGCCTTAATCTAGAAAGTCTGCAATGTGCCCTTCAAACAATTCTAGAAGCCCAAGATAACTTGATGCCTCCTGAGATTCGTGAGGAGGTAGTTGAACAAGATGCATTTCAAGAAGAAGAGTCTTCTTCGAATTTTTTTGGACACTTCTCGGATAGCATCTTCCAAGCTAATTTCAAGACAGTACATCCCTATAATACCAGGAGTAAGACAACAAACAAACCTTCTACTGAAAACACTACAACTTTGCCCCCAAAGCAATCTAAATCAACTGAGACTAAACAGAGTAATGTGAACCCCAACTTAGATTATGATGTAGTTGAAGATCTTAAAAAGTTGAGAGCTAACATTTCTGTTTATGAGTTATGGAAATTTCCATTTCTGCTACAAAAAATGTTACAAAATATCTCAGAGAATGACAAAAATGGTAATTCAAGTGGTAACAAGGTTGTGCAAAACAAAGTTCCTCAGAAGACTTCCACTAAAAACAATCCTGATCCTCAAGATAAAGGAAGCCTCCCTGTAAATAATGTAAATAATGTAGATAAAGTAGCTTTAGAAACTGCGAGTAAAAAGCCACAAGCTACCACTCTTAGTACTCGCAAAAATGTACCTCATTTTTTATTAACATTCGAAATCTTCAATAGAAACGTGCACACTTGTATGGTAGACTTAGGAGCGTCATCCAATGTGATGCCATGGTCTGTATGCCAGAAGATTAACATTGAAGTTCAACCCTCCACCTTAAAAATCATACAACTTGATCAGACCAATGTTAAAGTTATAGGTGAACTAAAGAATGTGCTTATTAGATTATCATCTAACCTCAAGGTTCATCAAATCATTGATATAATTGTTGTGGATATTCCAGAAGTGTATGGTCTGTCTTTAAGCAGGGACTGGTCGGAGCAGCTACACGGTTATTTCGCGACAAATTGGTCTCATCTATGGCTTCCAGACAACGACAAGCCTAACAGGATCAAGATAAATCGTGAACTCTACCTTAAATTCACAGTCACATATTTGAACGATCCCAATGAACCATTCACACCTTCTGCTGATTCACTCGAAGTACAAGGAATGGACACCTTCTTCGATAATTTCATGGTCGAGGCTTCAGCTATCACCAATCCAGAACAACAGTCCGAGATTGTAGCATATATGCAACCAACAACTTCTATGCAACGGTCTCATGTACCCGATGGAAATCAAATTTGGTCTCTTTATTTCGACGGGTCAAATTCCAAAGAAGGAGTTGGTGCGGGCTGCGTCATTATCGATCCGGCAGGTAACAAAACATTAATCGCATGTAGGTTGGAATTTGAATGTACTAATAATACTGCAGAATATGAGGCTTTACTACAAGGTCTCAAAAAATCTTTGGATATGAACATTCAAAATTTGACTGTCTTTGGCGACTCTGAAATAGTGGTTAGACAGGTAAGAGATTCTATCCACTGTCTATCTCCGCATCTCAAAAGCTACCAATCTGAGGTATGGAATTTAATGAACAAATTTTCTACTTTCAATATAAATTCTATTCCTAGATTGAATAATTCTAAAGAAGATCTATTAACTAATGTAGCTTCTAAACTCCTTCCTGCAGAAGGCATGTCCCCAGATGCATTCTCCGTTGAGCTATTGTTTCGACCATCTGTTCCCGACAACATCACGAACTGGAGAGTCTTTGACGATGATCAACAAATTATCAATTTTCTGCACATGGAGGAAACTTTTCAAGGCGCGGTGATAGACGAACACACGCACGACGACAATTTGCATGATTTCACGGTAATACCAGATCCGAGAACTCCTGAATCTTCATTGGATATGGTAAATTCGATCCCTAAATATATAGTTAGATTAGATAAGTTATATGATTTTCAAGATAAATTTAAAAAGACGGACAACTGTAAAACCAATAGTTCCTCGTTATCTTATGAAAAAGTAAACTTAGGAACAAAAGACAATCCACAGTGCATTAATCTAGGGGTAGGATGTTCTTAATAAGAAAAAGATGCATTTATTAAATTGTTCAAAGAATTTAAAGATGTCTTTGCATGGACGTATGATGACCTTAAAACATTCGACCCTAACATCATACAACATGTCATTCCTATGAAGCCCCAAACCTTACCCTTTCAACAAAAACTGAGGAAAATGCACCCGAAGATCGAACCGACCATTCAAAAAGAATTGAGTAAACTCCTAAATGCTAAGATAATTTTTCCTATTAGACACACTCAATGGGTTTCTAACCTTGTCCCAGTCCGGAAGAAAAGTGGCAAAATCCGACTCTGTGTCAATTTTCGAAACCTTAATAGAGAGTTTGATAAAGACAACTATCTTGTCCCACCCATGGAATAGATCCTTCAACAGGTATCTGGTTCTGAGGGGATATCCTTACTAGATGGTTTCTCAGGGTACAACCAAGTCTTGATGTCTCCACCAGACCAACTTAAAACCAGTTTTCGTACCCTGTGGGGCACTTATGCTTACCGAAAAATGCCCTTTGGATTGATTAATGCTGGTGCCACTTTTCCGAGAGCAATGGATATTTCTTTCCGAGGCTTAATCAATCAGTATGTTGTAGTTTACTTAGATGATGTGACCGTATTTTCTAAAAACAAAAAACGATCATCTAGCTCACTTACGAGCCGTTCTACAACAATGTCGTAAATACAACATCTCCTTGAAACCTAAAAGTCCATCTTTGCAGTAGAACAGGGTAAACTCTTAGGATTTATTATGTCAAGCGAAGGGATGATTATCGACCCCGAAAGGACTCAGGTCATCGCAAAACTTCCCCCTCCTACATCCAAAAAATCTATGCAGTCTTTCTTAGGCTAGATTAACTTTGTGAGAAGATTTGTCCCCAACTTCTCCAAGATGGTCAGGCCTTTACAGAATTTGATTAAGAAAGACACCCAATATCATTGGGGACCCCTAGAAAATCAAGCTTTTAATGCAATAAAGAAGGCCATAATAGACGCTCCATCTCTCATGAGCCCCAATTTCTCTCAAGACTTTACACTCTACACTTTTTCTTCTGACTGTTCCTATGCCACCATCCTAACCCAAAAGAATGCCAAGAACAATGAAGTACCCATTGCATTTATGAGCTCTGATTTTAAAGGTGCTGAACTTAATTACCCAACGATAGATCGGAAAGCTTACGCCGTTTTCAAAGCAGTCAAGCACTTCTGGTCCTATCTTTTGAAGTCTAAGACGAAAGTCATTGTCCCCTACCCAGCCATCAGGAACTTGTTAGTGCAGAAGGAACTGGGAGAAAAGAGGGCTAAGTGGGTCACCTCCTTGCAGGAATACGACTTAGAAATCACCCCAGCTTAGATAGTGAGATGCCAAGGGGTTATGCAAGTTGGTTGCTGATTTAGTACCAGGACAACAAGAAGAAAGCGATACGTCAAACCTAGGACAACAAGATCAAGATCTAATTTGTTGCGCACAAAACCCTGTCAGTCCTTGGTATGACGATATAACATTCTGTCTTGAACATGGGTCAGCCCCCCGTCACCTAGATCTGACTAAAAGAAGAGAGTTAATATTAAAGTTTGCCTCCTTTCATCTGGTTAATGGTATCATGTTTCGTCAAAGTTTTGACGACGTATTGATGCGTTGTCTTGAAAAAGACGAAGCAGAAAAAGTCTTGCTAGAGTTGCATGCAGGAGAAGCTGGTTGCCATTTTGGTGGTGACACCACTGCTCATAAGGTTTTAAGAGCTGGTTATTACTAGCCCACTCTTTTTAGAGACACCCATGCCTTGTGTCGTAAATGTATTATTTGTCAGAAAGCATCAGGGCAGTTACAAAAATCAGCCTTTCCTTTGCAACCCATTTCAGTAGATTCTCCTTTCTAGCAGTGGGGCCTTGATATCATAGGTCCAATCAACCCCCCGTATTCACAACAACACAAGTTTATTGTGACAGCCACAGATTACTTTACCCGATGGTATGAAGCTCCCACGTTAAGAACTATTAACACCAGTTAGGTAATTGCCTTTCTAAATTCAAATATTATCACTCGTTTTGGTATCCCTGACTGTTTGGTATTCGATAATGCTTCTTACTTTTCCTCTCTCGAGATGAGTGAGTTCGCTTTGGAAAAAGGAATCAAACTAAAGTATTTTGCTAGTTATTACCCCTAGGGCAACGAATTGGTAGAATCAATAAACAAGAACTTGATTAAAATTATCAAGAGAACCGTGGTTGAAAATCACAAGAATTGGCACAATGCATTGTTGAACGCGCTGTGGGATGATAGGGTAATTCCAAAAGCTGCTGTAGGTAACTCCCCCTTTTTTCTCGTTTATGGCAGAGAAGCAATTTTTCCACCTCACATTCTTCTTCCTTCGCTACAATTGTCACAGAAAATCCAAGAAGAAGATTGTCCCCCTTTAGAAAACTGAATTAACACTTTGATGAAGCTAGAGGAGGTAAGAGCCCAAGCTAAATGTAAGTTAGATCAACATCAACTATTGGTTAAAAGCTGGTTCGATTCTAACTCTGCTTCTGATAGGAATTTCGAAGTAGGAGATCTCGTCTTGAAATGGGACAAACCACATGAGGGAAAGGGAGAACATACTAAATTTCAAAACTTATGGCTTAGACCGTTTTTAATTGCTGAAAAGTTGGGTCCCAGTTCTTTTCGATTGCAGAATATTGAGGGGCAGCCTGATACCTACCCGGTGAATGGCCAAGCCTTGAAAAGATACTTTGCTTGATGACAACCCTTGTATATTATGTACATATTTTGCTTTTGTTTGCTTTTTCATTTGATTTTTTGTTTTTGATTTTTCCTTTGAATTTATCAGCTTGTGTTTTTTGAAATACACATACCTGTATACTGAGCTATTCAAAAAATGAAAATAGAAAATTCCTTCGCTGAAATAACTGCTGAGAAAATTGTATAAACATCAATGGTATATTTCTGAAATTTATATCTGTGTTGGCAAAAAGTTTGTTGTTTGAAAGGAGTTGATTGATTTCGATCTCTGAGTAAATCTTGTCATGATCATCTATTATCTTTTTACGCTGTCCCTATTCCTTAAGGGAATGACTCGAAGTATGTCTCCCTGCCTTAGGAAGTTGTTTTTGTAAATGAAACATCTCTGGATCTTAATAAAGGACAGTTCTAAAAAATTCTGATGAGGTCAAAAGAAAAAATATGTTAAAATATCATGATTTTCAGTGTCACCTCTCTCAACTATATATCTTTGAAAAAACAAAACAAAACAAATTATTAGTAAGAGCTGTGGGAAGTGCTTGTAAACCCGCTGGGATGCTGAACATGTCTGCTGGCAACGGGTAAATGCATGCATGTTGCCAAGACAACTTCACCGGGGTAATGAATAGGCCCACTGGCAGCGAAGCAATGTCGGGTATATGAAAATTTGTGAATAAAAGAAACCTCTTAATGTCCTTTATTCTGATCTAGAACTTCTTGGCAGGATACAGATGACAGAGTGGGTTAAATGGAAACCCTGTCAAGGCTATGGACGCCTGCTGGCAGCAGTGGCTCTGTCAACAGTATTGGATATTTTATCTTTAATGTCATGACTCACTGGTATTAGGACTGATATCTGTTTTCATCTTTTAAAACACTACTAGAATCGTTGGTTAATGATGATGTTTATACGATTTTCTGGTTGTTGTTTTTGAGTTGGAATTATCTTTGCTGTCCTAATCTAAATTTGTCCTTTTGGTAGAGATAACCGCTTCTACCAGTGTGTCGCCATTGTTGGCAGCCAATTTACATTTTTCCACTGTCTTATAAACTGCCTACACCAGTTTTTTCAAACCTTAATTTTTCGTCGCAATTCTCTAATAAATGACACTTTTATTTTTTGCGCCATTCGCACACTTACCTTCGTTTTTGTTTTCATGACTGTAAGCGTGAAAACTTGGTCTTTCGAAGTCGCATTAAAATCATTATTGAATTGTCGTTATCCTTCTTGTTGATATGCCCATTGCGTTTACATTTTACTTATCATTATGCAGTTGGAATTTTTTTTGATTTGTACTCATTGGACATCCTTTGATTGATTATGTAATTTCGTTTCATGAGTAATTGAGGTTGTGATGCATTGGTAATTGGATTTATATGTTCTTTGATTTGATCTACTTGACCATTGGTTTCATAAAAATACATAGGTGTTATGGTGAAACCCTTGATATATATCATTTAATATGACACCTAGTTCATGTTATCAAAACGCATTGGTGCATTGGTCCAACACTTGGTATTGGTTTCGATTTGCATGTTTGGTTTTAAAACTATGGCATAATGTTTGACTGCGCGCGCGGTCTATCCACTTACCAAAGGTTTCAATTGATTGATTGAAATGGCATAGTTATAACACATGTGCATTGTATGGTTGAAAGCGTCGACGGTTGTACCTTGGTAATGACTATTCTGCATGGCCATAAAATAGTTCCACCACCTTCGCACGATGTCATTAATGTTGCTCCTATCCCTGTTTCACCTCTGTTAGCTTGGGTAAGCCTTCAAGTGTTTTGTTCCTATGTATGCTGCACTCAAACCCTGGCTCGTTCACAGTATGCTCTTCCTTATGGCACCAGTGGTGCGAATTGAGCCGAACGGTAGCCAAGCCTTGCTACTGTTCGATAATGCTCGGAAAGACTTAGAGGATAGCGGTTGGCTCACCTTTGTACAACGGTTTTAGGTTTTTAATCTATTTGTTGCTCAACAGTTCACCCTAACTTTTGATGGCTGTAGGGCCAAGGTAGGTGACATTCAACTAGAAATCAGTGAAGAGTTCATTAGCTCTGCCACCGGGTTAGCAGCCACGGGCCAACGATGGTTCAAAAACTCTAAAGTTTGGGAGGTGCCATGGCCACTACTATTCTTCTCACGAAAGGTCACATCCTGTGATAGAGGTATGCCCATTTACACGCTTAAACCAAGATGGCATGATCTTTTGATGGTGGTTAAACAATTCATGACCTGTGAGGGTCGATATGGACTAGTTTTTCTTTATCACCTTCGACTGTTAATGAATATTATGGGGTATCCATTGAATATGACTTTTTACTTCCAGCGTAGCCTTTATAAAATGTCAAAAAGGTTTAAAAGAGAAAAGGTCGATAGTAGCTTGTTCCACCACAGCCTAATCAGACTCATCGTTGTTCATCACCTAATTCTCCATGGTGATAGTTGGCAAGCTTTTATTTCTCGGAATGGTTTTGCTGATGCAGAGCCTGTCCAAGTGGACAAGCCTGTGGTTAGTGAAACTAAATTCAAGCCACCCATGCCCTTCCATGTCCTACTTCCCTCTCCTAAACCCTCGGTCGACCCTGATATTGACTTACCCGACGTTATAACTGAGAAGGCTGAGGCTATAAAAAAGCCTATGAGCAAAAAGGTCAGGGGAAACCCTACTGTTGATGGAAAAGGTAAAAAGAATGCTCGGCTTATCTCAAGACTGGCTAGAAATAAGCCTAAACCTAGTGCTAAGTAGAATCCCATAGTCCTGAGTGAAGACTCGGACTCTCACATAGAACGCTTCCTTGCTAGTGAGTACCCTTACTCCCAAGGATTGTGCTTCGAGCCACCCTATGATTTCGTTTCCAATTTTCCCCTGTGCCTAAGGAACAATCCCAGTTACCCAGGGATCAAGCTACCTAATGAAACCCTCGGCAATTTAACCAAACCCTCACCTGCATTTTCGAAGCTCAAACAATCGTCATGTGACCAGTGTGATGTGTGGTTGGAACGATACTATACAAACGTTCCCTTACTTCAATCGAAAATCCAATCATTGGAAAACTAAGTTGCAATGTTGACTAGCCAAAGGGACAAGTTTCAAGCTAATGATAAGAAGCAGAAAACCACTGGTTCCATCATTTTTAGGAATGTCGAATCGGCTACAGCCGTCGTCAATTCCAAAATGTCATGATCAAGCTGTCTGCTCGTCATCCAGGTATGAATTTAGGTATCAATTTCATTTTGTGAATAGATAGGATTAATATAATGATTTGAGTTTGGTTTTCAAATAGCTCTGTCTATTGTTCGAAATGAATTTGTTATAGCCATATCGAAAATGGTTTTGTTGTTCATCCTGTACATTGTTTTCGTTTTGCTAAAATTAAATGAGGTTATGATTTGGTCATGCCCAATTTAGCAATTGATTGGTTTTCATTTGTTTTGATTCATCTGACTGTTGGTATGAGTTAACGAAATCAATGGTTTTTTTTCGCTTGGATTTGGTTGGTATCTAACCTGTAAAGGAGGTTTTCATGCTAAAATTAGAGCATGATCATGTTTTGATTTGGTATGATTTCGTTGTGGTCGGATCACATCGACCCTGATTGAGTTTTGATGATTTGATTTTTGAAATGATTTCGTGAGTTTGATTGTTATGATCTTTTAATATGCTGTGTGATGTAATCTTCTAAATCAGGAATACAACTCTGTTCAACTCCGATGTGGAAAGAATGACTCTGTTTTATATGGAAATGATATTCTCATTTAATCCTATGCAAAAGATATCTACGCCCGAATAATGGAACGGTTTTGATTCGCAATGACTATGTTAAACTCCAACTGTTCGATTCGCTCTTGTCTTGATTGGATTGCTGTGTATCTTCAGCTAACATGATTGTTTTTATGAGTTGGATTCGTATGAAAAATAGTATTGATTGATGCTCTGTTAATTTTAATTTTCAAACGAGTTTGTTAACTCAGATCGACTTATGTCATTTCTATCAAATTCGTATGAGGAAATTCGGGTAATAATTCGTTTTAAAATGAATTCAAGAAATGATTTCGTGAATGTGAATTGATTTTGTCTGCCCCAATTTGCAATAACAAACAATCGGACAACTCTTACGGATCCTGTTATCAATTGATTGATCTCATTATGATTTCATTTGTGACATTTGATTCGCTCATGGCATGGATCGTTTGTTATGTTAATACCGTTATGCCAATTTGAAAATGATCTTGCTGTTTTCATATGGATTCGATTGTGTTTCCTATTGATGGATGAGGCAGCATAAACGATTTCCTATGATTTGTTTAACTGTATCAATTTTAATTTTGATATGAAAATGATTTCATTACTGTTTGATTAGGATTCCATTTTGTGGCAACAAACGAAACAAAGTATATGCATCTCTGTAGTCATTTGATTTTAGTCTTGTTTTGATCTCAATTAGTATAACAATTTCAATTTGAATGATTCACTTGTCTTTCAAATAGCAATTAGATACTTGTTAATAGTTTGAATTTAATTCTTGAATGATTTGAATAGATTTTAATGTTGATTCTGTGTCTGATTTAGACCAGCTACAAAATCACAAGATTATGTAGCTAGTCTATAGAATTAGATTTTTATCATTTTTATCAATAAAATATCCTCCTAACTTGTCCATTTTTGACCCTTTTCAGGTACATCCGAATTGCATTGGGCATGCTGGACAGTCTAGGAGATATTTGTGTGATTTAGTTTTTATTTTAGGTTCCTAGTTTAGTCAGACTTGAGATATTTTCCCAGATTTATGTAAACAGTTTTGATAATTTCCACAGGGATGTTTTTACCCTGTGGAAGGTCTTTAAATACTTATTATTTTTTTGTAATAAGGGAATCCTCACTTGTGGGAGAACCAGGCTATGGATATCTAATACAAACTGAGACAAGAGTTGATTTCCTGCTACAACTTTCACTTTCAATATATCAATCTTTTGTTTCAAGTTTATGCATGTCGTTTGCAGTTGATTATAGACTACTTTATCTATCATAATCTATTGCAGGATGATATGATTTGATTAATATGCTATCCATAATCTGATCTCTTTCATTATTTTTAAAAAATACAACAATTACTTTGTTTCAGTTAATGAATCACAGATTTCTCTTCTTCATTAATTGAATCATTTCGTATAGATCTTTGCATACAGGTTTATCTAACTGTGAAGATTTATAAATCATTTAGTTGTTGTAATTTTTATGTCTTATTTGTCCTGTAATTATATTTGAAGAGCACTGCAACTTATCGTTTACGAGAAGCTCCTGGATAATTCGGTGCGGGTTTTCTCCCTCCGATCAACTAAGACAATCATTTCATACAGGACAAACTTGGAGCGTTTCTCCAGGTCAGTTTGTGATTTATTTGTTAGTTTATTTGTTAGTATAATTTAAGTAGTTTAGTTAGATATATGTGTAGTTTAGATTTGTAGTTGTAATTAGTATATTAGTTGTGTACTTTAGTTAGTTTTTGTTTTATTTCTTGTTCATAAAATTATAAAATCAACAAAAAATATCTCTCTCTGTCTTAGGACATAATGCAAATGAGTTTTTCAGGTTTTCGTTCAAATCTGTAAATTGTTAATGTTGTACATTTTGTGAATAAGATTTATTTTAGTTAGTAGTTAGATATTTAATTAGTTAGAGTTAGTATAGTATTAAATAGTAGATTATATATATATATATATATATATAGTTAGATTAGTTTATTAGTTTGTTTTATTTCTTTTATTTAGAGTAGTTTAGTTTGTTTTAATAGTTATTTTTAGTTAGATTAGTTAGTTTAGAGTAGTTTTCTTTTGTTTTCTTAGGACTTAGATCAGCTAACGGAGCCGCTAAACCCGTCAGGGTGGTTCATCCCAAACGGCTTGGGTTATTAGACAACGCCGGATCGGTTCCACTCTTCTAGTTGACGGATGATCAATTTCATCCGTCAACAAGAATGTAGCAAGGAAGGTCCTCCACACATTGCAATGTCCTAGCATGGTGGGGGACAATCAAACATTATTCAAGTTATTAATTGAATGGTTGATGTGTTATATTGTTCATTTGACTTTATTGAGCACCTTTTCTAAGCTTAAAGTGAAAAATAATTTAAGTTGTAGTCTTTTAATCTTGACCATTGATATCATCATGAGGGAGAGATTTAATATCATCCATCAATAATTTTGAGATTAGGTTTCACTTTCTTAATGAATTGTAAGGGAAGATCGACTTGGATAACGGGGCACACTTGAGCATTGAGGAGATTGATTTTCAGAGAAATCGATTGAGGGTTTGCGAGAGAGGATTTGCAAGGAGACAGAGAAAGAATATTCACTGATATTGGCACACATCTTCAACATTCATCATACTAGGTGATGCAATACCCATGAAATCAATCACATGATTACACAGAGGTTCATGCATGCGTGTCTTTTGGAACGATTTGGTTAAGGGGGATTTGCATAAGGGTTGTACATTTGTTAAGGAGGTGATACACTGAGGTTTTCCTTGGTATTTTGTCTGGGGTGATTTTATTGTAAGAGATCTCTATATTTTCCTGCTGAATAATAAAACTCTCTAAATTCGTTGCACTGGTTTTTCCTCTAGGGTTTTTCTAGGGATGATTGTCCAAAAATACTTGTGTACATGTGATGTGATTACTATTATATTTTACTGTTAATTTATTGGTTATTATTTTCTGTTGTGCATTATTTATTTGTGGAAGAAAACCTAGCATTATTAGTTAAAAGTAAAATTAATTGGTTTAGTGAACTGGGTTTAGAAAAAATTCACATTAATATTGGTTATCAATTGGTGCTTATTCAAGGTCTCTAACAATTTCATAAGATGTGAGATGTAATCCTCCTAGGTAGCACTATAAACTAGTATAACATCCAAATAGACAATAACAAATGAATCTAGATAAGGGTGTAAAACATCATTCATTAGTCTTGTTATCCCCCATGCCTAGGGGTAACTGGAGGAGATCATGTCTCGAGGCCCACAATGGAGAACATGATCTACAATCAACATGTCCACATATGGACACCCAAGAACCCCCATGATTTCCCTCCCAATTGCAACAACCAAGGCTCATCACATTCAAGCAACCCAGAGTATGGGAGACAGTAATCCATTGTCACCATGAAGTATGATAGTCCTTCTTTCATGCAAAGTGTTGTACTTAATTTATCATGCATATGGGTGAAAATACTTGGTTGAAGTTAGATAATGGATCATTGGTTTGGGAAATTGTGTCAGTTTTCATGTTTCACCTTATTGGTAAGCTTCTGTTCCCTAGTCCCGTGTTGTTACCGCCCAGGGAAAAGGGGTAATACTGGGGGTCCTCCCAAGGGTAACATTTTATTCCCAGTCATACTTAACACTTTCCATCTTGAATCCTTTCACATATCCTAAACTTCGACTATGATCCATTCTCTCATGAGAAGAAGGGGTTGAAGGCCCAAAGGATGATGCAACTACTATATGTATATGTTATTGATAAATTATAAAGACCAGCATAAAATCCTCAGGATAGATTGATCTCTACCCCCACTAATGGTAATCTCTCCTGTCTGAATGCGAATGAATTCACCAATTATAAAGGACTATTTTCTAGTAAAAAGTAAATGAATGAAGATTGAAACCTAATAAAGGGGACTTGCAAATGATAACTGGGTATCAATAGGAAAATAAGGGTTTTGGAATGCGAAAAGTCCTGAGGAAAGGGTATCTCAAGCAAGAAAGTGCCACCTCGACAAAGGCGCTCATAGAAATGGATACCATAAGCCATGAAGTAGGCCTAATACCATATCACATTCACACTTATTGTTGATGTGTTTTTACTTTCCCTTATCATTCTTGAGATGTAATTATTGACACTATGACTACAACACATAGAAAGAATAGTTGTTCCTACATATGCACAATGCACGATATTTCACAAGTTCCAAATGATCCCTAGACTCATAACTAAATGTACATTATTTTTAGTTGTCTTTCTAAGAAATTAGAAAGGTGATTAAAAATACCTAACACTTTTATAGGGAAAAATAACACTTCAATAAATCGAGTTTTCTGATGAAGTGCATGTGTAACTCGATGTGTTTTTTGTGTTGATGTTGAATTATGTCTTTGGCGATCTTGATGGAAATCTGATTGTTACACCAAAGGGTGGTCAGATGTTTTTGCTGGAAGCCTAACTGTGAAAGGATATGTTGAAGCCACAAGGGTTATTGACTTGCATTAACCATTGCTTAGTACTCAACTTCTGCTAAAAAAGGAGAAATAACATGTTGTTTATTACAGGCCCAAGTGACAGGTCTTGAACCAAGGTTTAAACATAAAATGCAATATAATTTTGATCGTCAGTGTCTTCGACCCAATCTTAATTAGTGAAACCAACCAATAAAGGAGTCCCCCCTAAGCTGTAATGGATCCTAAATTGAATTGTACCCCAGACATACCAAAGTATCATTTTAGCTACTTTCCAATGGCTTTCATGGGGTGTTTACATAAACTAAGAAACAAGAACAAGAGAAAAGGAAATATCAGGACTAGTATGAGTGAAATATAAGAGGCTACCAACTAAATGATGATAAAAAGTGGCATCAAATTTGCGAGAAGTACAAGTGGTAGCAAGTTTAACTCTAAACTGGAACAGAGAAGGGGTTAATTTAGAATATGTTCAGGTGGTGAAGAAGGTCACAAGAATACTTGGACCAAGAAAGAAAATTTCTTTCCTTGGTTTGCAAAACTTGGAGGCCATGAAAATAGTGAAAATAGCCTAAGTTGGTCATTTCAAATTTCTTCTTAAGGATGATTTTCACATGGTTTAAAAATTTAGGGTTGCTACTAGTGAGGATAAGTTCATCAACATAAAGAACACGTATTATGAGATGGCTTCCTACTTTCTTGTTATAGACATTAGGGTCAGAATGACATATAAAAATTTTGGTATCAAGAAGAAAGCTATCCATTTTGGCATACCAAGCTCGAGGAAATTGCTTAGGACCATAAAGAGATTTCCTAAGGCAGAAAAAAAAGGCTTCAGTCATTATAGAAATAGCCATGAGGTTGTTCCATTAAGATTCATTCTTTCAAATCCCCATGCAAGACGGTAGATTTGACATCCATCTAATGGACCTCCCATTTATGTGAGGCTGCAAGGGATAGAACAAGGAAAATGGAATTCATTTTGGAAATGGGGGAATTTTTTTTGTTATAGTAAATGCCTTCAACTTGAGAGTTTTTTTTGGAAACTAACCAATATTGTTGTCTTTCTACAGTTCCATATGATGCATACTTAGTTCTGTACACCCATTTAGATCTGACAAGTTTTATTCCTTTTGGAAGAGGTACAAGATCCCAAGTATCATTTCCCATTAAAGAGCGATACTCTTCATTCATTGTTGTGTTCCAAAGTGGATGACCTAAAGATTATGACAATGTTTTTGGATAATGAGTCTATGAAACATGAGCCAGAAGAGAAGAGGCTCGCTCAAACTGTGAACATGTATGATGTTGATCTTAAGGATCACTAACAAGATCACTGGTTGCTTCTCGAGTTGAACAGACCCATCTGGGAAGCCATGGTGCTGGTGTAGGTTCATGTTCAATGGAATCATATGGAGGAAGGTGAGTAGGCATAGGTGGATTTTCATCCTCACTATTCATCATCTGAAGAAGAAACTAGAATAGGAATAGAATATGGCACAAATTTCAAAGATGGATCACAAGGTGAAGAAGGAACACACGTCGAATTAGGCTTGCATGCCAAGAGATTTTCATAAAATTTAACATCTCTTCTAATAATAACTTCATTAGAATGAGGTTGAAGAAGTCTATAACCTTTGACATCTTTAGAATATCCAACAAAAATACACTTCTCACTTTTAGGTTGTAAAGATTTCCTTTTCTCACCAGGAATGTGATCCCATGCTACACTACCAAATACATGGAAATGAATTACATCTGGATTAATTTTATTCCATGCTTCTTCCAGTGTTATAATTTTAGATCCTTTGTGGGAGTGCGATTTACTATTTAATTTGCACAATTACTAGCTTCCGCCCAATAATTAAGACTTAATCCCTTAGATTGGATCATACAATTATCCATTTATTTTAATGTGTGATTCTTTGTTTCAACAATACCATTTTATTGTGGTGTATATGGAACAATGTGTTGCATTTGGATTCCCTTTGAAGTGCAGTAACCTGTAAATTTTCACATATTCACCTCCATTATCTATTCTTAACCTTTGAAGTTGATGTCCATATTGTTTTTCTACAAGGGGCTTGTAGGAAAAAAACTTGTCAAACACTTTTCTCTTAAGTTTTAATAAGTAAACCCAAGTGCATCTAGAGAAGAATTCATTAATGAATGTTAAGAAATACTTTCACCCAGAAAAAGGAGAAGAAATCAGACCATAGAAGTCATCGTTAACAAGCTACAAATGATTAATTTCATGCCAAGAGGTACATTTTTCAAAACTATCCTGATGATGTTTGTTAAGAACACAACCAACACAAACACCATCTCTGCAAGAAACAAGAGGAATACCATCCACCATTTGTCGATTACATAGTTTTTTCAATGAGTGATAGTTTATATGACCAAACCACTCATGCCAAAGTTTTCTCAATTCATCACTGTGAGAAACAAAAAATGATGGAAAAAATGATGACCCAAAGTTTTCAAACTTGTACAACCTAGTAATATCATCAGTAATTCCAAATTTGAGTACATGCTTAGGATATTTTAAATCCTTAATTACAACTTGGTGAGGAAAAAACTCTATAGTTTTACCTTCACCTGAATGAGTGATCTGATATACTGATACAAGTTTGCAAGCAATACTTGGAACACATAATACATCATTGAAATGACCATTATCTACCTGAGCTGCAACACTACAAGCTATATCATCACCCAAAAATATTTTCTTGGTGTTACATTAATTTAGAGGAGAAAATATGGCTTTATCCTTATCCATATGATAATGTGCTCTAGAATCAATAAGTTACTCATCAAAAGAAGAAGTAGAAGTTGCATTGAAGGAGAAAGCAAAAGAAGAAAGTGGATGTCCATGAGAAGAAGAAGAAGAAGAAGAAGAAGAAGAAGAAGAAGAAGAATCAATACTTATATTTTTTTTTATTCATCGTTGCTTCTAAGGATTCCATATTTTTAAAAACATTTAGACTTCAATGATCATATTTCCCCAAAAAAAATCAATGTCGGTCAGTCTTCGTACTTTTGGATTTCGCTCATTTGTCACCATTAGTAGCATAAGCGGGCAAAGAGGGTTTGGGACCCTTGTTTTTCATGTTGTTTTGGTGAGGATGTTTCTTTTTGGGATTTTTGGATTTATCTTTCTACTATTACACTAAGGTTTTGTTGGAGGCACCTATAGTTTTGATCACTCCAAGTTGCACAAGTTTATCTTGCTCTCTAATCAAAACATAACAAAAAGACTCAAGAGTGAGATATTTATAGGAACTCACTAGAGCATCTTGGTGGCATAAAAGGTAGATACAAAGATAAAATATGCACTACCAATATTAGAAAGAATAATATAGTGCATCGGTCTTCCTTAAGATCTATTTTACAATCTACGTTAGTTTTTCAACCTAACCTAGCACCATGCAATTAAATCCTAACAAATTATACCTTGCTTAACTAATTCATATTTACTAATTTAAAGCATAGGTAGGTTACTAACGATTTAAATAAATCAGTGGAAGCATAAATATAAAACCAATCGATACACACATAATATCTTCCTTTTAAATCTTCTTTTATTATTAATAATAATATAAAGCTTTAATAGGGCTCCCATCTTGGGAAAATGGCCCCTATGGGAAAAGAATAAAAACAAAAAAATTGTTGATCACACCTCAAGATATATCCTTCAATATTGCTAGGTGGTACTCTGTTGTCCATTTCTCTTCTTCGAACCTTACACACTTGGATGAAATTCCTTCTTCACCCAATCAATGAGATCTCACTATCTCACTCTATGTGTGTCTCCTCCTCTCACCTTAGTTGGATTTTATAATGTTAAGTTTACCCTAAATCCAAAACCCTAGATATTCAAAGTTATCAATGGTAGAGATTGTATCTCACCAACACTTGAGATCAATGGCTAGGATTTAATTTAATTCATGAATTCCAAAAACTTAGGAATTTCCTTAAATTAAACTCAATTAATTATAAAAAAACTTTCACTTTAATAGTTACTTTAATAAAGTAAATTTCATAAGTCTTAAGAGGTATTAATGATGAATTCCACATGTTAGAAACAAAATCAATGTGGAAGTGCCTGTCCAATGCTACAAACATCAACACTCCCTCTTAGCAAGGAAGGTACTTCTCGAAAAGTCACCTGGAACTACTTCTCCCTCTTTCTTGGAACAATGTCACACACATCATCCTATACCAAGGCATCCTATTTCTCTTACTAAAATGTTGCCTCTTCAATGATATAAAATATCATTTCCATGGAATTTTTAAACTTTTTCAAATTCCTTCTCTCCCTCTATGTGCTCCTAGAAGCCTCAACTTGCTCCTGAGCATCCATTAATTTCAATTCATACTGACTGGGTTTCATGAAAGATATGGAAGGGGATAAATCCTTCCCACCTAAAGGTTGACTTCCCACACTGAAAGTATCTAAACACTATGTTCCCTTTGGATCCTCATTCTCCTCGTCATCTACCACTGACATCGATCTATGATCCAATATCCCCTTGGATCCACTAATAGGATTTCCACACAACCTGTATACCTTTCCCTCTTTGAAACCAAGAACTCTATATGAGTTTAGGTAAGATATTTTTGGACAAATAAGAACCCGACCATCCTAGAAAAACATGGTGTATCCCCTATCCTCTATTCCTGAAACTAAGAGTAAATTCATTTTGAGCTTCATGACATACAACACATTTGCCACCTCCAAAGAACCTCTTGAATCCAACTAAAACCTGATTGTCCCAACTCCCTCTACACCACACTTTAAATTGGTGCCAAGCACCACATGCAGATCCAAGTATTTCTCTGACAAACTGGTGAAAAAATATTATGTCCTCATTATGTGACGACTTACTATCCATGAACTAGGAATTGTTAGAAACTGTGCCAGAAAGATAGAGTAATATGGAATCCTTATTGAACCTCTCAACAAACTCCTTGACTTTATTTTTTGCAGATGTTTCTACCTGTTGCGACTTACCCTTCCTTTTCTTCCATTTAGTACATTGTGAAGCATTGTGACCACTCTTGTGGCATGCAAATCATTTCACTTTTCTTGAATCCCTCTTCTTTCCATCCCATGAATTTGAATCTCCACCTATATTCCCTTTTTTCTTCCTTGCCTAGCTATCAAAAGCCAGATTATCATCATCACCAATCTATTGTCCTACTAGAGATTCCTCATGAATCTCTTCATGGATGAAATTATACCATAGTTTGTCAAATTTGGGAAGTGTCTCCCATGCCACGATTCCCTTCATGAATGGGACCCATGGACGAGTGAAACCATTTAGGGTCGTCCTCACCATATCTTCATCTATCACAAACTCCCCAATTGCTTATGGTTGATCATGAACCTGAGTGATCTTTGTGAGATAACTAATCATTGTATTTGATCTGGTCATCCTAGTGTTTCTAAAATTTTCCCTCGATACCATCTTCCTATTTGCATTACTTCTCTAGAAAATATTTTTCATAGCTACAAACATATCCATGGTTGACATCTTCTAAGATAGGTGAGGAATCAAGTGATCCTCCTAGATTTCACATCCTTCTTCTCATGGAAAAACAAGTATTTCGAATCATTCGTTGGGGTAACAGTGGCATTTGAAAAATCCCACAACCCATTCTCCATGAAAATTAATATAACACTCACCTTCCTAGGTATGTGTTGAAACATTAATTGTTGAAAGTTTAGTTGTTGAAATATTGGTTGTCATTGAATTGTTGAAATATTGGTTGTCATTGATGTCAACCCTTGAACAAAAATTTAACAAGTTGCATGTCGAAGTAAAGTAGTTGTAAACAAAAGTTAACAAGTTGCATGTCAGTTGCATGTTAAAGTAACTATAAACAAAATCTCACAAGTTTCATGTGAGTTGCATGTGCATGTGAGTTGCATGTCATCATGAGATCCTCATTAAAACACATAGAAGACTGAACTGAATATCACTTATGAGAATACAATTTGGAGATATGAGGCAATGAGAGGAAGTCAAAGAAGTACAATGAAGGAAGAAGTTTGCAGGGGTTGAGCGTACAGAGAAGAAGTTACAGACAAAGGTTCTTTGAGTAAATCTATGGGTTTTGGTAGGAAAAGAGAGGACATTCGCGAACTACAGTGAAGAAAAGCATGGACATCCACGGGATGCAATGAAGAAAAGTGCGAACATACGCGGGTTGCAATGAAGAAAAGTGTAGTCACCTCCAAGCAGATAGTGTATAGGGTCACGGATCTGTGGAGAAAAATTGTTGAAGATCAAGGATCTAAAACTTAGGTCAGCTATAGGTTGAAGGCATGTATTCTTGTGTAACACCCTTAACCATATACTGGGCAATGTCACTTGAAATAAAAACTCCTCACTTTGTTTCTGATAGTCAAGACTGTCCATGCCCAGACATAAACCTACTGGGTTATGGAACACATAGCTCTTGTGGAAAATCATACATATAAATTCAACAAATAATATGCATTCTACTAATACACAATTTAATGTGGAAATCACAACCATTTTCTACAAACAAATCAAACATGTAATATTATAAATATCAAGACATGTACATGATACACAACATAAAAGTTAACACATAAATGATACTTATCTTTTTATGAAGGCCACTGGCTACGTAAAGACCTTCCATGAACCTCCTAGCCTTAGACCACACTGCTCCAAGCTATCAGTAGTGGGTCACCCCTGATCTGGAACTAAACGCCACCCAGGGTAAAGGGAATCCTAGGCTAGGATGAGGTTACAAAGTCTTCAAGAGTCCACTCACGTCCACAATTTATAGTCCCTCATTCCCCACATGCCTGTATGAGCCCAGGGAGTGTGCCCCCTCTCTGCTCGACAATCCTTCAGCTGCCCCACTCCCTTTCCAGGGCTTCAGAAACAGGTCAGACAAAAAGTCTCAAAGAACTACAACTTCTATGAGGCTCCCTTTGGGAAAATCACTTCCCCAACAACCTCTCTCACATGGAGAGAGTTTTTCACAGGCCTGACAACCTTCTTCTTCGATCCAACTCCTAGTCCAATCCAGTCCGAGTAATCACAACAAAAAATTGGGTATGGCTCTGGTAATGACAGTACGTCACACCAGTCTAGAGAAAATGTGGGAAACAACAACAAATAGATAGGGTGCGATCTAGATCAGGAATTGTGCATTCATTCCATGCTTCACAGGATAAAAATGGGTTAGATTCACGGGTTTTGCAGGTTTCAGATCTTTCATGAATGTTGGAGAGTTCAACGATCAAGGAAGTGGATGGATGCATGAATGCTCAATGTCTCAGTGCGTGAGTGCACGAACCGGGAGAATGGAAATAATGGATGAGCGAACCCCCACAACAACTGATTTCCCACATAAAACTGCATGCGCCCATATTGACACATGGCTCTCTTGTGAGTTTGTTCCTCTCCACTTGGAGTTCATTCCTTTCCCCAATGGAACTTAGGATACTATGGTTTATTTCGAAAAACTTAGTATTTAGGAAGATATATTATAATATTCCCTTGGGGTTAAGCCCTCAATCTTATCCTTATTTCCTAGCCTCTTATCCCCTTCCCTTCCTAGTGGACCTTAATCCCCCATAAATATTTCTTCGTGGTCGATCTATACACAACGATGTATTTATATTAATGATTTGAGTATTGATATACAAAAAATAGGCTCACTGGCCTTAACATCTAGGCTCTCCGGCCTAATAAATACATAAGCCTCCCAACTTATAAACACTTGGCTCACCAGCCTATAAACATAATTACAATTCAGTAGGGGCTTGACCTTGGGGTATTACATCTTGTGTGTGTTAGGGTGTGTATTCTAAAGAAATCAGGAATAGACATATCTTAGTGATTCATAAGAATTCGATTTGGAGAATTCTCTTGTGGATCTTCGTGTGAGGTGTGTGAGATTGCAGTCTTGATGAGATATTGAAATCATAAACAACAACAACAACATGTTATCAGTTACAGTGACAGAGGTAGTGATGGATTGGTCTACATTTCTATTTCATGGCAGTTGGACAGGGCATGGAAAGGGGGTTGTAGTCTCCTTTCAGTTGGAGCCAGTTAAATTAGGGAGTTGGAGATTCCTTTAGGTTGCAGCCTGCAAATAGGGGTTTGGAGCTTGCTTCTAGTTGTAGCTGGAGAAATATGAATTTGGTGCTTCCAATGCATGTACTCTTTGATAAATAAAAAATCATTATGTGGTTTTTTCCCGCATTGGGTTTCCATGTAAAATTCTGGTGTACTATGTTTATGTGATGTCTATGCATTGAATTATGGTGGTGATGATATATTGAATGCTCATGATATTTATTGGATATTTTATATTTTGATTAAAATTACTATTTTTTCTCATACTTATTCACCCCCCTCTCAATATTCCAACAATTGGTATCAGAGCATGTCGTTCAAGAAGCATTCTAACCACTAGAAGGAGATCATCGAATATGCTAAGATTGGAGCACCATTGTTTGATGGTCAGAACTATACCTTATGGAATAAAAGGATGAAATCCTTTTTACAGGCACAAGTATTTTATGTTTGGCAATCAGTAGTAGATGGGTATACATTATCATCCATTCCCCCAACCGACAGAGATTGAAAAAAACTAAGCGAAAACAACTCAAAGGATAAAGGTACTATTCTGAGCAGTCTATTTGATTTAGTATTTGTCAAGGTTATGCATTGTGATAGTGCAAAGGATCTTTGGGATAAACTCCAAAATATTTATGAAGGTGATTCCAAAGTTAAGGGAGATAAGCTTCAAATATTCAAAGCTAAATTTTAATAACTAAAGATGAAGGAAGATGAAGACATTGCATCCTACCTTTTGTGGGTTGACGTAATAGTTAATGCTATTAAAGTATTGATAGTAGAATTTTATGACCTAGTAGTTGTTCAACATGTTATGAGGTCTCTTCCTATGAGATTTGATCCTAAAATATCAACCCTATAAGAAATAACATATCTTGATCCATTGAGCATGGACAAGATACATGGAATATTTACAACCTATGAAATGAGAATAGAATAGGAGAACCCATTCATAAAGGAATCAACTTTCAAGGAATCCAATAAGACAAAGAAGAAGCACAAGTGAAATCAAAACCAAGTTGCAGCTGTAGTGATGATTCAGGCAAAGATGAAGATATGGCTAACTTCATAAGGAAATTAAAGAAAGGAGCCGACAAGTATAAAGGTATTCTTCCTCTGAAATTTTTTAATTGTGGTGGTATTGGTCATTTTGCTTCTAAATTTCCTCATAAGAATAAATACAGTGATGAAGAAGAAGTTTCTAAAAGGGAAAATAAATATCAAAAGGGAAACAAGAGAAGAAGCAAAAGGAAATTCTTAAAGAATTTTTTCTACTCAAAGGAGGACAGTTCCTCATTAGATGAGGAGGATAATGATAGTAAAAATGATTAAGAAAGAGTACTCTTCATGGCAGTAGAATATGATTTCGAAGAAGAAGGTGAATTCGATCTCAGAGAAGAGATAATCAGTGCATTAGAAGAACTAAGGAAAGAAAGAAAGAAAAACAAGTCATTCAAGGAAGAGTTAAAAATGAAAGAGGGATCTCATAATTCAAACTTTGAAGAAATTGAGTAGGTGATCATGAGTCTAAAAATTAAAATAGAAGAAGAAAAAATAATTGAGGAAGTACTCAGAATTCAGTTAGAAGAAAAGGATAAAGATATGCAGTAGAAGAACACCAAAATATTGGATCAAATCATCAACATTCAAAGATCATAAGATGATAGATCTAGACTAGGATACAATCAAGTAAAAAATGAGAAAGGATCAAGCTCCAAGAAAATATAACATGAAGAATAACAAATAAGCTATGTGGAGATTGTCGGATATTCTATCAAGAAGGAAGAATTCAAGCCCCCAAAGAAGAACATTCCATAAATAAAGAAGACTCAAGAAGACAAATTCAGAAGGAGAGCATCACAAAGAAGATAATCTACTCCCAGGTATCAAAGATTATTTTATGGTCATTCCTTTAATTGTGTTAATTTTGGACATAAATATGTAAAATGCAGAGCCCATGCCAATAATCGAAGCAACTATGCATGGTACTTAAACAACAATTATCCTAGAAAATCTTATGAAGCATACAACAAGAAACAAAAAAGTTTTAGTTCATTGGGAAATGAAGTAGAATTCTACAAATTCCAAAACTATGGACATATAACTCATGATTGTAGAAGCATGATGGATAAATCTATGAAAGAGAACACTAATATCAGATATACAAAGATTTGGAAAAGAAAACAAGAACAGGTAAAAGAAGAACAAATGAATGAAGGACACCCTAAATTCATACTCTTGGGATTTGCAACAATAAAAGATCAAGATAGATCTACAAGAAAAAAAGAAGATGTCATATATAGGAAGGTTTGGAGAAGAAATGAAAAAAAAGAAGAAAAGGTGAATGAAAACTAGGTCTTAGAGATCATACTCACAATTTTTGCAGCAATGCAAAATCATGTTGAATCGATAGGCAAAGAGAAAGATTTCAGATTTTAGGAAGAGGATGAAAAATAAAATGATGAAAAGGAAGATTACTCCACATCAGAGAAGATATTTTTCTGAGTCATTCATCTTGGAGACTCCTAGTAAATATGAATATTGAAGAGGGGGAGTCTAAGAAGCATCTATAAAGATAAGAGAACTATCCTTTGAGCAATCTGAGGTGTTTGCATTTTCAGAGTGGTTTTATGACATAAGCACATAATGTATTATGACTGTTATGTTGGTTTTGTCACATGGGTGAGAAAAAACACAACACTTGCATGCTTAGTTAAGTCAACTAAACAAGATAGATGTTTGTGAGTTGATTATATAACCAAATATACATGAAACAAGGAAATAAAACTAAAAAAAAAGGAAATAAATGTTAGAGAAGCTTGCAAAAACTAGAACCATGGAAAACAAAAAATGACAATCATATAGCTACCAATGGATCAATGTATTGATAGGCTAGCATTGTAGAGAAAGGCAAGGACTTATGAATCCCCTCTTCCTCCTTGGGAGGGCTCTTGATTTCCCTAATAGAGAGCTCTTCTCTTCATACAATGGAAAGTGACAATGGTGAAGAAATACAATGTCAATCCTCTCAAGAGGTGAGTGGAATGGCCCTTGCTATAGTGCTTGAATGATTCAAAGATAAAAGAGGATTCTCCAAGAAGAATTATTGTAGCATAAAAATACCTTCAAGTTATTAATTTTCTAGTACACCCATGGAACATATTTATAGTGTCAATTTATGGAAAGATACAACTGGTTCATAGTGTGAACAAGGGCCTTTTAGGGCACTTCCTAGCCCTTGACTAGCCTCCAAGATAGAGTTCACTCAGATTTGAGTGTCAAATCATGTTGGGGGTCAGAATGGAAGTGGTTGAGGGGCCGGCAAGATTCATAAATGCGTCGTTCATGTGAAGTGCACTGATTTTCTTGTAGACAGTCATGTATCTTGTGCACAGTGCACACCTAGGGTTGTGTTAGCCCACACATTTTGCGCACAGTACGTGAGCTTCCTTTGGTGAATTTGTGCACTTTGATTTTTGAACCAAGTTTATAGTTTTTGTGCCTTTTGATGGATTTTGGTGTTGTAGGTGGACTAATTGCTATTGTAATTGATGTCTTTATTCAACTATTGTGTGCAATGTTGCGTACGATTTTTTAGTGATAACAGATGCCCTCTGAGTGTGAGGTTATGAACATACATATAGCTGAAATAGATCAATGTTTCTTTTGCTGAGAATTCCATTGTAAGGAAGAGTGAAGAGAGGAACTGCAAGAGAAATTCATCGAAGGGAGAGGTAAAACTGTGGGAACCATACTATTCTCTAGGGAGAAAAAAGAAAATCTGTGAGGGAGACTTCTCAATGAAAAGGTAGTGAGAGTCAAGATAGTACCACCCTTCTGGAAATTGTGCTGATGTCGAAATGACGAGAGATGCAAAACCAATAATTTAAGGTATTCTTGAACTCCACTAAGTAATAGATGATATCAGGTATTGAAGAGTAACATGAACAAAGTCAAGATGTTGTGGGACTAAATACTTCCCTTGGTTGCGGTGTTGAGGGATGATTGGCAGCAATCGTAAAACTGGATCTAGCATCAGGGGGACGACTAGATATGGGGTTAAACTATGCCAGAGGCTAATAAAGTGAACAAACTCAGATATTGTGGGTACAGGGACTTGGGATAGTCGAGGTTTGTTAATGATGTCGGTATGAAAAAAGGGTGGATGTCCCAACCAAGGGCGACATGGGTTGATTTTCTAGGTAAAAGAAAGCCATCGAGGATGACGAAAAAAAACTATGTATATGATGGAAACAAAGGATTTATACTATTACCAAAGAAATAAAGAATAATTTTGTTTGAGAATACATATACAGAAATGTGTGCCCTAGTGAAAGATGGCTTGGCCTGTTTAGCGTGCAAGTTTGTGAAAGAGAACTAGTGGAGGGTGGGGTCCCATGGGTGGGTTTCTGTATTAGGTAAATGGATGGAGGACAATCAGAAGATGGGAAAAATGATGGTGGATGAGATGGAGGGATAATAAAACTACGAGGGTGTAGTCAATAGAACCAAGTGTGAGATGATCTGACCCTGGAGTCCATTGGGAAGGTTAGCAATATGATGAGAAGAAGTATGGGGCTCATTCTCAGAAGTGCATAATACTATCGAGATTCTAAATCATAGGGGGTGAAATCATCGTGAGTGTCAAGTTATCAAGGGGAAATATGAATGGGACACTCATGTGGGGGAGAGTGCTACCGGTTGACAGTACCAAAATGTGGCAGGGTTAAACATGCTATAGAGTTGGATGTAGGGACCCTAAAGGTGAATGGAAAAGGGTGTGATTGGGATATGCAATTGATTTACAGATGGAATAATTACATTCTAGTGTTGAACATATTCCTGAATAGGTTGTAAATCTTGCTGAACAAGTACCTTCACACAAAAAACAAAATACCCGACGTGAACAATATCTAATGCTAAAGAACATATAATAACTATTTGATAAAACTGAAAATGAGCATGCGTACTTGAACGTGGTGTGAAAAAAATGCTCCTCCAGGGAGAAGTGCAGATGATATTGGTGATCTGGCTAGAGAGTTGTGAGGTGATTTGAATATTGCGGGAGATTGGGGCTACCGATCCAAGAGTTGCGAGAGAGAGGTTAGTGACCTTATCATCCTGCATTCTGTGACTTTGAGGGAGGTTAGCTAGGGACTGTACGAAGGCCCGTACATGAGGTTAGGAGGGTGAAATACCTCTTGTGAGAGGAAAAGTGCTCGATGATGGAGCACATTACATTGGAAATCAGGGGTAGTCAGTTCCTCCAAGATATCTTCATCGTAGTGGAAAATGTGGGAATATAGGGGATCTTGGGAGATGGCAAGGGGAAATGTCAAAGGAGAAACATTATTGGCCTCAGGAGATGAGGACTTAGAAGAGGTATCATGTACATGATGCGATATCTCGCTGGACATACACCAAATGTCAAGACACTATGGATGATAAACTGTGGTGGGGGGAAAGATCTCATATGGGAGTTTTGCCAGAGAATTAGGGGAATATCCTCAGACAATTGAAATGTGAACCATGGAGGAGTGAATCGGGTTCAGGGGAGGTGCTAATGATTGTATCTGAGGAGTGGATGAGGGGATTATCTTTCATCTTGAGTGGTGGGGTGATCAAATGAGGTTGAATAGGGGTTGTGTGATGACCTCAGTATTCAACAATCAAAGGACACTGGTACGTGAAATGAGCAAGTGAGTCACAAAGAGTACAAGGAAATATCTTTCGTTTGGGGATAGATGATGAAATATAACAAATGTCCATAATGTGAGCATCAGTAGGGATTTCCTGGGAGGGATTAGGGAGGGATGTCTGGCGTATTGTGGCTAATGTTTGGTGAAATTGAGGTAGATCTAGGAAATGATGAGTGTAATGGCCATATTCTAAGAATATGGCGCACATAAAATTGGTTTGTATCTCTTTCTTGTGTGTGGTTGAGGACTCCGTAGTAGCGATGGATGTACTTGGTGGAGAGGTAGGAAATGGGGTTGCTTTAGGGAGATGGATAATATTGTGTAACTCAGGAAGGGTATAACATCTGTTAGTGGGGTGTCCTTTTCTTTCGCATAGTGCACAAGGAGGTCGAGCTCGGGGAGGGAGTGGAGCTATGGGATCGTTCTTCCTTTGTCTACCCCTAGTGGTAGTGGTGTTTCCTCCAGTTGGGGGTGGGGGTGGTGTGGTAGGATTCTGTACTGGGATTTGCATCGATAATCCCTATGTTTGGGGAGGAAGAGATGGTGTAGGAACCATGGAAGGTGGATGGAGATACCATACAGGAATGGTAAGAACCATTTTGGGAAGGGTGAGGGTAGCAACGACCTGGAATGCTTGGACTCTAGGTGTGGGGTAGGAAAAAGGAATTTGGTTAATGGCTTGGGGGACTGTCTCCCAAACTGGGATTTTCCCTTGGAGGGGGGGGGGGGGGGGGATCTGAGACAAGTGGTGCAGTGGGGTTCTCAGGGAACTCCTGAGGTAATAGTTCTTGGATTGGTGGAATTTCAATGTGGGGAGGGGCCTCAGTGAGAGGAGTATTGTCTCTGATATCTGTTCCATTGGAAGACACTATACACACTTGTGCTGAAATAGAAGGGTGTAGGAGAGGTGGTGCTCCATGATATTCCCCTAACAAGGATGTGTAATTAAATACTCCAGGACCAATGTCGATGACTGAAAAATCATCTGAGCTAGTGCGGACAAGAGGGAGGATATTATCAATGTTGGTGGAATGATTAGGCTCGTAATGTGTAAATTGGTCAATGGTGACGATTTTCCCGTTGTGGGGGAACATCATCATATGAAACATAGAAGAGGCTACCACCTTCATAGAATACATGTATCTACGTGCGAACAAGATATTGTAATCAAGTGGGGCATCGATAACTTCAATGTTAATCAAGATGGTTTTTCCCCCAAGTTCTACACAGACATTTTGGAAGAGCCCTTCAGGGGATGATGGTTGTTGGATTTTCTATTCTTCTACTTAGGATTCTTTATCGGTTATCCTGATCCTAACTTATTGTCATAGATTGACCTTGGTTCAGATTTAATAACCTCCCAATAAAATCCCTCTAAAAACATCGCCCCCTCTGGTAGACCAGAAGGCAATGTAGCCCACAGGGTGTACTGCGTAGTCTCAGCCGAGATAGCTCTATGGGTGGATGCAATACTTAGGTGTTTTAAACCTGGGAATGAGTGGAGATTTGCAGTTGTATCTTGTAATCCTTATTTATTCAGTCTAACATCTGATTGTAGCAGTCATTCTATTCATGCATGTGAAATGCCATATCTAACTAGTTAATTCATTCATCTAACATTCACCACTTAACATCAATAAAGATGCATACATTCATTCACATAAAACATGTGTTACCATGGTTCACCCCCTTTCGGGATATGCCCACAAAGATATGTCTCTCAAGCTCTTTATTATGGTTCAGTAATATGTCACATCGCGTGTGGTTACAATCTCAGATCTTACTCTCTTCAATAGGATCCTTGATCCCTGTGAGGCTGACTAGATCGCACGAGGCTCCTCAGCCTACGATCTAACCCTCAGGATTGAGTTTCTCACTGCATCCCTAGCTCACCAGCTTACTGAGTAGTACATTTCTTACAACTTTCTACCATCTATTCTTTTCTCTCTCCCTCTCTATATTCTCTCTCTAAGTACTACCTATTTATATTCTTGGCTCATCAACCATTACAATACATTGCAATAACAACCCTAACATCGTTTGGTCTTCCTTGCATGCGCACCTTGTGTGCTTCCCTCACATGTGTTTCTTTTCCTTCCAGCTGTCCTTTCCTCCTTTCATGTTTCTCTTCCCAAAAATAGCCTTTTCTCTTGATTAGGTCTGCGTCCAATAGGCCCCCAACAATGACATGTGGCTTGTCTTGAGCCACCTAAACTTTGTGCACTTCTTCAACAACTCCTGTGAGAGTTTGTAACTTCTCTATGAGTTCCCTTTCTTGTGCTTGAGCTTGCGCAGTCTTTTCTATGAGTGCATCCAATAATTTCATTGTAATCTCCTCATTGATCATCTATGCGCACTATGTCTGAGTTTGTGCCATGTTCTTCTTTGCCTCTTCTTTCTGCGCAATGATGTTCACTATTATCTCTTGGAGAGGTTCCATTTGAGCTTGTTGATCCTTCTTCTGTGTCTATGTGGCTATGAGATATACTTGCAACTTCTTCATATCTTGTAATACTTTGAGGCTCTAAGTGATTTTCATCATATTCTACCTTGGCTTGAGGTCCTGGATAACTGCACTTATCCTTTCCTCTTCTCGGTCCCACTGTTGGACCTATTGATTCTCCTCCATCTTTGTTCATAGCTGTGCTGCTGTATCAAACAATTCGACAACTGTGCTGACTTGTCATTCTGTTTCCTCCATCTTCCCTGATTCTTTGTGCTTCTTTTATTCCTTGACCTCCAAGGGAGTGGTAGGGATGAGTTGTTCTTGGAGGTTCTCGATCTCCTGCCTATATTGATCGATTGTTTGCACAATCTGATCAATTTTCTGTGTCATCGTGGGCTCTCCTATTTATGCGCTCTTTGGGATTTTTCATAGGCTACGATCAATCTCTACTCGAGCCTATCCACGTGATATTTCTCATCTTTGGTCTTGAGCTTGACCTGCTCTAGCACCAACTCCAAATCTTCTCTACTATCCTTCGTGTGCTGCAACTTTGCTGCGTCTGTGTGTGCATGTGACTGTACCTTTTGCACGACACTGATTTGTAGTTTATATAGTGCCTTGGTTGGTATCTACCCCATTACCAACTGTATTTGAGCTAGATATTTAAAGCATGTCTAACCCACAATCTCATCCATACACAATGTGCTGGGTGTAACGTGAAAATTCGAGCTCACCTATGCTATCGTATGGATCATATACTTCTTGTTGGACACAACCTTGGCTCCTACTTGTGATGCTGTGGGGACTGACTCTATTCTTCTACCCGCCCTTTTCATTTCTATGATCTACTCTAGGAGCTACCTCATCTTGGCCAACTCCTCCTAGATCTGGTCCCTTTAGTGTTGCATGTCTTCAAAGTCCTCAGCTGCCTGGTCGTGGATTCTTTCAACAACGAGGTCCACATCATCCTCGGTGATTGTATACTATGGTGGAGTTTGGTGCGCCTTAGCCTTCTTGTGCGCACCCCTAGTGTGTATAATATTCCTCTTGGTCTGGACTTGTTCCTGTTGGGTATCACTTGATGTGTTTCCCTATGCTATCTCATTCTCTTTTTCCTGTTCCTACGGTGTCTGGGTGGTGTCCTTCTTCCCTGCCTGGGTACCTTTTTTTGATGCACCCCATTTCTTCTGTTGTGTCGGATTCTGACTTAGATTTATCTTCTTGGGAGCCATTTTTTCTCCTGTACGTGTCTATTCTTTCCCTACATGAGCCTCTTTATCCATGGACATCTCTTGAATCAGAACTGGAACTCTCCAATCATCTTTCCAATCCTTAACGACCATCTCTACGTCCTCTTCTTTGACGCAGTATCACAGTTGTAGCCATTCCTTCTTAGGATCCTTTCGTGCTTGGATCATAATGTGTTTCTGGTCGCTTTGAATTTGGATATGTCTTGATATTGTACAACCACTTTTGGCATAATCCACCAAGTGTTGGCAATACTTTCCTTCAGGTCGTTGTAATACCCTACGAACATGCTTGCATTTGCACTTTTGTTTTTGGGGTCTTAAGTGCTCCCCAATGATAGGTATTTCATTGTGTGGAGATGAGTGGATCGCTCACAAAAGTATGTATATTCAGGCTCCCTCCATCTGACCAAGGTGATTAGGATGAGTAACCAAGAGTAGTGGAACTCTATCCCTAGGTCCTGTGCATCTTTGCAGTCCTCAATTAACATATTTAACAAGTATGAGGCCTAGCTAAGTATAGTTCCCTCTACACAATATTCTGCAGCTGTGATGACCTCGACAGGGACTTCCTCTTTGCAACACTTCATGAGCAACTTGGATGCCATGAGTTTGGTGGCCAACCTTGTTGCTGCGTCACTGATACGCTTAATGATGATTCTGCATGACCCTCTTTTTGTGCCATACGTCTTCTTCATTTCCTCAGCCAACGCCTTCTCCTTTGTATTGTCATTGACGAATTGCATAGGGCTCCCCCCCTAATATGGAATCCTTGTAATAAACGCAATGAGCTCTACATCTATCGAGACAGGATCCTCCACCCATAGGTATCCTCTGTGGGTAAACTCCATCAGCTTCTTGACCCAGTTGTTTACGTCGTGGCCCCTTCGAAAGTATGGATATCCAATAGGTTTAGAATCTCGGTTTTGGCCAGTATGGCTACCCAATTTTTTGGTTGGAAAATTGACTCTCCGAAGGGTCCGATAACCACACTATCCAAGCAAAATTGTTTTGAAAACTAAGGAAACTTGTCCATGTCGGTCACATCATGATGTGAGTATCGTAGTCTTTCCACGCATCCTAACAGGTTAGTCGTGATATGCACCCATTCCAGAATGTGTGGTAAGACTATGGTTGTTGCAACATTCCTACATGGTGATATTTCTACTGGCTGCTTACCCTTTCGCTGTGATGGCTGACTCGAGGTTCCAACCTCCATTGTTCTCTCCTCTATATACGCCTCTGGACAAATGGTGACATCTTATAATATGCCCTCATGTTGTTTCTCCGATGCTGATGTGTGTGACATTTCTGGCGTGGCCGCTTCTGTCTGGTTTGGGACCATCCCATTAACCCTTGGGGCTTCTTCATGGTTTTCAGGATGCAAAGGATTGCATGTGTCCTTGGCCTAATGGCTTCATCCCACTTCTGACATATCAATATCCATGCCCATTGTTGTTGTTTGTTGTGTTTCCTCCACCACTCATGTGGGGCTCCCTGGTTTCATATTGGGTGAAGGGATTTCATCCAGGTTGACGAATTCAGTAGTTCGAGCAGTTTCCTGTTTGATTCCTTGTGGCTATTGAGGTGCTGTAAGGTTTCTTCGAGGTCGTTTGCAACCCTGGATCGATGCTACTAGCTTGGTTGGTGCCATGGTGGTTAAAATGGTCTCCGTTGAGCTAGGTCCTTCTGTAACTCCTGCAAACTCACTTTCTACTCCATGTACTCTGTCGCTCTATGCTTTCTCAATTTCACAATAACCCTTTCGATACCCTCGTGCTTTCCTTATATAGAAATTTGTGAAACTTCTCAGAGAAGTTACCCAAGCTATATTTTGAATGAACTGGTGCTTCCCATGTACCTACCATTGAATTCCCTTGACGCCGCCAATTCGTGTGATTAATGCGACGTCTCTTCAATATTTTTTGTCATTCAATTTTGATAAACACCGCCAGTCGTACCCTCCATTTTTGCAATTTCCACCTTTTTTTGATCGTTGGTCCTTTTGTTGGCGCGCTAACATTTTCGAGTGCGAGTGATGTTGTTTGGCCAGTGCGCATGGGAATTTTATTTTCATCGTGCTATATCTCCTTTCATTGGTTGCCATGTTTTGATGTCTAGCGTGGTAACCCCTCTATTGCTGCGCACAATCCTTTGTTGTCGGTTTTGTTTTTTTTTAAGTGCTAGCAAGTTGACTGTCCCTATACAGCGTCAATCGACTCCCATTGATCATTCATCTGAGTTTTTTTCCTCCTAAATAATTCAACTTTATAGCTCCTCATCTATGATAGTATTTACTTCATATGGTACCAACCAATGCATTATGAGTTTTCCTCGGTGTTGAAGAAATTTACTGTTGTACGTCAAAACTAGGTCTCCCTCCTTGAAATGTTTCCCCTTGATATGCCTATCATGCCAATCTTTGTCCCTTGCTTTCTGTACCTCTTGGTGAAACCCTACTAGAATCCTATCTTCCTCCATGATCATCAACTGACTTATCCTTTCTTGTACTGCACCTCACTCTGTCATGTTTGTAATTGTTGCTACACACAGACTAGGTACCAAAAACTCTAATGACACCACTGCTTCTTTTCCATACACCAATATGAATGGTGTCTGCCCTGCCAATTTTTTGCATGTGTTCCTGTATGCCCACAATACTGCTAGTATATTCAAGTCCCAATTGTCCCTATTAACATTATAGATCTTTTTCAGTGAATTTTCGAGGATATTATTGAAGGCTTATGTTGGCACAGGGGCAGACCCAGGGTTCAACCCTTCAACAATGCACCAAGAAAACCCTAACTACCGACCCTTTCGGAAACACCTACAAAGAAGATGAATTCTCACCTAAGGTAGAGGAAGGGGGGTTGTAGGACTCAGGTGTCTACAAACAAGCTGGGACACAGATGTGTGATTACAACACTTAACAAATCACTTAGCGAAGAAGATGCATCAGGTTATGATTCTCATGTACATCACATATTAACCCTTATTACAGAGTAGCATAGTAATAATCAAGCGCTAACACTTCCAATCACTTAGCACACAACATTAACTCAGATCTAGCATTTATTCACATCATTAAGCACTAAGATATAACATTATATGCTTTCATTATACATAACAACAACAATACTAAGAAAATAACCTCATAAACAACATCGCACAGAGCACATCAAAACACAGGATATACGTGGTTCACCCCAGTGTGGGGCTATGTCCACCAACTTCTTCTTCATATTTATTAGTCTTATATCTCCTTACATTCATTTTCTCCTATGCACAAAGCCACAGTGCCCAACTCCACAGTGTACAGGTGATCTGCGCATCGCGCACTAGATCCACCTTCCTCAAAATCAGGGCAAGGCACAGAGCCAACTCCTTAGTAGCACAAAGCACTTACAACTTTTTGCACTATGCCAAAATAAACCCATCATGCACATATCTACTAATAGTCATGCACTAAGCCAATTGCTCCTTCTACCTTTCTTAGTACTACTTATTTATACAATTACAAAAAGGACTAAACATGGGTAAACCCATGGGCCGACATCCCATAACCTGTTACATAAATCCTAAAAACCCTTTGCTGGGTCCACAAGCTCGCAAAACAAGCAACATCCTGTGATATCCACTTTGCCTGGGTGCTCCATCTTCAACTAGCCTTTTGAAGTCCCAAGAGTGGTCAAACATGAACAATGTTTCCTCAAGACTTAGTCAAGGGCCAACATGCCCCCAACACTCACCTGTGACTCGTCCCAAGTCACTCAGATCTGGGTAGTGCTTCTTCTAAGGCCTCGAGATTAGCTTGAGATGCCTCGACTTGCTACTTCACTAGAGCCTCCTCCTCAATGAACTCCTGAATCACTTGTTTCTTAATGGGACCTTCCAGGCGCTTTTCCATTATCACAACAACTTGGTCTAGCTGGGAGCCTCGACCTTCAATATCTTCAAAAAGTGTGCAAGCTTCGTCCTGCATCAGATGGAGTCTCTGTGTCACCTCCATGAATTTGCTTTGGATGGAAGTAACCTACTGCTGGATGGTGCACTGCTCTTGTGATCGCTTCATTTTCTTAACTGCACTAAGCAGCTTCATCTATGCTTGCATGATGGATTCCTGCTGCTTTGCCTCCTGGAGCTGTGCTTCGAGTTTCTTCAGCTCTGGATATTTTGCAAGGTGCTCATAGGTCTATGTACTCTAATCACTCAGTTTCTTACACTCTGAGGTGAGTGCCCTGATTCTTTCTCTTGCACTTTTGGCGATTTCTTCTCTTTGATCGCACACTTCTTGCGGAGTGCTTGACACTATTTGGAGCTCTAAATCCATTATCCTTTATTGAAGCTGTTGAATGGATTCAGTGAGCTTCCCCACTTGCATCTTGGTTGACTTTGGTTCCTCCTATGCCAAGCCCAAAATAGAGTGAAGTGCTTTAGTAACTACCTCTTTTAGCACAGTCTTCTCTGCGAGCAACTGGTCTTTTTCTTTCTGCATCTTCTCTTTGTCCTCCTCAAACATTGCCCTGATTTCATCTTTCTCCTATTGCGCAACTCAAAGTTTCTCTAATACCTTCTCCTTTTCTTGCTTCACAACTTCTGTAGCTTTCTCCTTTTCTTCTTAGACTCGACGAAGTTGAGCCTTTGTTTCATCTTCTAATCTTCATAATTGGGTACGACTCAAATGGATAGCTTGTTGTATGTCCTTGAGCTCCTTCTCTATTTTGTCATACAATGTTTCTTTCTTTGCTTCATGTCTCTGCAAGATATCCTCTAAGTCATCTTCTGCGACTGCAATTATGAGATCGACATCATCCACTGTGAGCACATTCTTCAACTGAGGCTTATTGGCTCGAGTCTTCTTTCGTGCTGAGGGTTTCTGCGGGGAAACCTTCCTTTTCTTCAATGTCTCGGCCTCTGTAGGGGGATCCTTCGGCAGTGTAACTTCACCTTTGTCTTGATTTTCTCCTTCTTACCCTCCTTATTTTTGGTTCACTTCGTCTCCTCCTCCTCCTGCAAGTGAGTCAGGCCTACTTTCCTCTGAGGCACTGTCCTCCTCATCGATTTCTATGTTCTGCACTTCCTCTTTTTTCTTATTTTTCTTCACACTAGCCTGTCCATCATGTTCAACCCGGGTGACCAATGGACTTCCTATGATGTTGGGGTTAGAGAGTTCTGCATCTTCCAATGGTACAAGGAACTCTACTAGCCATTCTTTGTTGATCTTCTCCATGTCTTCGTCGGTCAGCTTGTAATAGGACTGAAAATCCTCCTTACTTTCATCCCTACGCACAGTGATATAAATAAAGTGTCGATATGTACATAACTTCGCTAGAGGCCTGTACTGATGAAAAGTGTTGGGTATCATTCGTGAGAATGATTCAATAACATGTTTTAGCTGTAGGTAGTAAGCATGGAACATTGCGTTCGATTTCCACTGCTTTGCCATATCATTTGTATACCACAAGGTGGAGAACCTTGCAGCCAACGACTCCGATGTCTCCATTTCTGAGAAGGCTGCTCCTTCCGGAATTTTCTAAGTGGAAAATGCGATCAATATCAATAGAGAACTAAAATAAAAATCATATCCCTAATCTTGCACTTCGCAACAATCCTTTTCCAACTCATTAAGGAGGTAGCTCGCACAATTCATTTGCAATCCTTCTACACACTTCCTGGCTAGGTCTACTACAGATCCAGTAACCTGTGTTGGACGGTTCTTTCTAATGAGCTTACCATCTATAAGCTAACAATATAGGCACACTGTGCCATATTGAATGGAGGCTACCTTGTAGCCTCACTTTCCCTTCTCTACATCGCCATAGTCTTCCTTTATGCAATGTGCTAGGGAGCGATCTGCAGCATTCCCTGGGTAGAACTGTTAAGGGTCTAGTCCCTGCATGCTTAGTCTTGTGATCAAGTGGATCAGCATTGGATCCACAATGATGCGCATGTCAAGCCACATATAGCCTCCATGATAGCATGACAGGAGGAGTTTAACGCAAGTGTTAACCTCCTGGTGTTGGCCAAAGTGAGGAATCTTCATTACATTCAGGATCGTCGACTGCGCAAGCTCCTTTATCCGTGGTTGGGTGACTATGTGCGATGTCTTCCCAGCCATATTCATCAAGTACCTATGCAGTGTGAGAATCACATAGTTATTTAGGTATCCGAGGTTGAATTCATTGTTCTTCAGTGCTGGGATATGTCTTAACTAAGGTCCAACTATGTGTATCCCCTTCAGGATGTATGCAGTGATCAGAGTGTACTCGAAATCCCATGGGATGCTGTCGCATATAACTGCACCAACCAGAGATGGGATGTAGTCTGGAAAGACCGAGAGGATATGCTTCACGTTAGCTAGATCATCACAGTGCTTGCTCCACTTCTCAGTCATGGTTCAATTAGAATGATGTCCAGTCGAGGGGGAGGCTTGCAGGCCCCTAGTTGACGACACTTGTAGTCCTACATACATGACTTTCTCAGTCATGAGGTCTACAAGTATTGCCTCCACAGACTTCTCTACTGCACTACGTTCTCCCTTCATGCACACTTGTAATCAAATAACTCATGTAGGAGAATAGACAAGAAAGGTAATCAAATGAATGGAGAGGTATAGAAAGCACAATGAGATATGCAATTGATTCTCTGTTAGCTTGGATATCTTGGTTTTCAAAAAGTGGTCTACGCGCAACGTCCGACGGGTTAAATAGGAAATGTCATAACGAATTCCTCCTACAGGTAGGAACACCTCAATCAATACGAATCCGTCTGTTATGGCACGGTATCAACAGGCCAATGACGGTCTCTCCAACAATAGCTGCATTTCTATCCATTCAAGAGCATTATTCTAACAGCCAGGGTGCCTCCAATGGTCATATATCTTTGCCGTGGTGAAGTCCCATTCTACGTGATTATGTTATTTCGACGAAGTTCAAGTTCTGTATATCTGCATCCTGCGAAGTCTTTTATGGAATTTACCATAGTTTTTCTAACTTGGATTTCTTCTTATTGAGCTTCCTTTCCTTCTTTCTTGTGACCCAAGTCTTCAGATTCCTCTTTCCATTCTTATTCTTATCTGTTCTTAGCGTAGTGACTTCACACTGCTGATGTTCTTTCAAAGGGTTCAAAGGTAATACCTCTTTTCTTACTAGGTCCTGGGTGGACATACTTTCTTCTTGCATGGATAGGTCCTTTAAACCTTCACGCGCTCTTTAAAATTTGATATCTACTTCTCTTTCATTCTGCTGCTTTGACTCAACTTCTCGTTCTTCTATCAGTCGATCTATTCTTCGAGCTATGAAATACCTTAGTTCTTTCTTTTTCTTTTATGCAGCTTCTTTCCTTCTGATTTGATCCTTTTCAATCCAAGTCTTTCCTAGTAAAAGTGGGAAAGGGGCATTGTTCTCAACAAACCTAATAACTTCAAATTCTTCTTCAGTTGTAGTTCCATGAGAAATCATAGGTATATTAGTAACTCTTCCACATAGGGTTATCATCTTTCCTTTAAAGAAGCCTATCCTTCCCAATGGAGGTATCATAGCAGGCTTTCCCAAAATTTCCCAAGTGCTTTCTAGCATAATATTCACATGTGTTTCTTCATCCAATACATAGTCTATGTCATAGTCTTCTATCCTTGTAACTATGCACTATTTTTCTTTCAGGATCTCTAGTAAACTGATGTCTCTGTGATCATCCATTTCTTCTTTTAACTGTATTAACATGGTCTCTGACTATTTTTCTGTATGTTTCTTGGTCTCTTGACCTTCTTTATAGTTTCCTTGTATGTTGTTCATCTTTTCAACTTTAGCAATCATTCTTGGGAAATCCTCAACCTCATGACCAATAGATTTACAATATAGACAAATAGGACCTACACCAAGGAATTCTTGAGCAAGATGTCCTGATATTCTGCAATTATAACACAGTGTCAATCTTCTCTTTCTTTTAAACGAGCCCCAATCTTTCATGTACTATGCATTGGGATCACATTGCTGTACCTACAATCTACAAGAATTCTTTCTAGGTTTCTGCATCCACTTATTAGTCCAAAAATTCTTTCTATGCATAGGAATAACACATTTTTCTCTATTTCTATCAAATTTATTCAGATCAACTCTTTCTTCTAACTGTGCCCTAGCTTTCAGACTAGAACAAAATCTATCAAACATACCTAGATTCATACTTTCAAAGAAAAGATTTCCACTTATCTTACCTTGACTAGAGCACAAAGCTTTAATATCTTACCTCTTTCTTTCAGATCCAGTTTCTTTTCTTAGCACAAAGCTTCACAAGTCAAGTAGAATACTATGCACTACAACAACAGATCTACGCACAAAGCTTTCTCTTTTCTTGAGTCCCTAGCAATCACAATTTCAGGTCCCGACAATAGAACCATTTGTTGGCACAGGGGCAGACCCAAGGTTCAACACTTCAACAACACACCAACAAAAACCTAACTACCGACCCTTTTGGCAACACCTGCGAAGCAGATGAAGTCTCACTCGAGGTAGAGGAAGGGATGGTTGTAGGACTCAGGTGTTTACAACCAAGATGGGACATAGATCTATGATTACAATACTTAACAAAGCACTTAGGCAACAAGATGCATTAGGTTATGATTCTCATGTACATTTCATATTAACCCTTATTACAGAGAATCATAGTAATAATCAATATCTAACACTTCCAATCACTTAGCACACAACATTAACTCATATCTAGCATTCATTCACATCAATAAGCACTAAGCTATAACATTATATGCATTCATTATACATAACAACAACAACACTAAGAAAATAACCTCATAAACAACATCACATAGAGCACATCAAAACACAAGATATACGTGGTTCACCCTAGTGTGGGGCTACATCCACCAACTTATTCTTCTTATTTATTAGTCTTCGATCTCCCTCCATTCATCTGCTCCTGTGCACAAAGCCACAGAGCCCAACTCCGCAGTGGATAGGTGATATATGCACCATGCAATATATCCACCTTCCTCAAAATCAGATCAAGGCACAGAGCCAATGCCTTAGTAGCACAAAGCACTTACAACTTCTTGCACTAAGCCAAAATCAACCCATCAATCACATAACCACTAGTAGTCATGCACTAAGCTAATTTCTCCTTCTACCTTGCTTAGCTACTACTTATTTATACAATTACAAAAAGGCCTAAACATGGGTAAACCCATGGGCCAACATACCATAACCCGTTACATAAACCCTAAAAACCCTTTGTTGGGTCCACAAGCCTGCAAAACAAGTGAGATCCCACGATCTCCGCTCCACCTGAGTGCTCCATCTTCGAACAACCTATCAAAGTCCCAAAAGTGGTCAAACACGACCAATGTTTCCTCAAAACTTGGCCAAGGGCCAACAACTTCCACTGTTCCATTTGCTTGAGGATGATATGGTGTACTCTTTTGATGATAAACTTCAAACTCCTCAGTCATATCCTTAATAGTGATGTTAATGAAGTGAGTGCCTTGGTCACTCATCAAAATCTTCGGGCATCCAAATCTAGTGATTGCTTGCTCAAACAAGAAGTGTGTTGTTGTCTTTGTGCTGCAATTGTTTACTGGTGCTTATTTTTTCCATGTTGTTAAGTAATATGTCACAGTAATAATATACCTCGCTCATGACTTTTTTACTGGTGGGTTAATTGGTCCCACAAAATCTATTTTCCATTTTTTGAATACCTGCAAGGTTACTTGTGGTCTCATAGGCATCTTGTACCCTCTATTCGGTTTATCAACCCTATGACATACATCACATCTCTGGCAGTAGTCCTTTGAGTCTTTGTGAACAATCGTCTACCATAGTTCTGCGCACAATACCTTCTGCGCAATAGATTTTCATGCATAATGTCCTACTGCTATTCCCTCATGCGCTTCTGCTAAAATCCTATGTATTTCATGTTCTAGTACACTTCTTCCCAATATGTTGTTTGCACCCATCTTGTATAAGTGTCCTGCAATCAATTTATAGTCTACAACCCTGACTACCAGAGTTTTCTTCTGCACAAAGTTGAATTCTTGTGGAAAAGTACCTATATTCAAGTATTGAATGATGTTTGCAAAATATTCATCAGCTACTTGGACTGAAAATAGACGTGCAATGAGAAAGTTGTCCTCTAGATTCGTAGGTTCCTCTCTATTAGTTATCTTTGACAGGTGATCAAGTCCTGCATTCAACTTCCCTGGTTTGACTATCACTTCAAAATCAAATTCCTGGAACAACAATAACCATCTACAAATTATCCCCCCCAACACTGGCTTGTTGACGAGGTATTTGAGAGATTAATGGTTCGTAAACATATTGGAATGTTTTCCAAATAAGTAATTTATGAACTTTTGAAGCACATAGAGCATAGCTAATCTTTCTCTCTCTGTGGTATTGTAATTCTATTATGATTATGACAATTTTCTTCTAACAAATTCTATAGGATGGTCCAATTCTCCTGCTCCTGGATGCACTAGAATAGCTCCAAGTGATATGGTTGATGCATCTACATGCACATGGAATGTATTTTCCCAATATGAGAATACTAGTATTGGTGTGACTACCATCTTCTCTTTCAGGGTGTCCAATCCTCGCTGACAGTCCTCATTCCACTGAAACTTGTTGTATTTTCTCAACAATTTCTCCATTGGAACATTGATATGTGCATATTCTTTTATGAATTTCTGGTAGTATCTTGTGTGTCCCAATGTTTCTCTTAACTGATGTACTAATTTTGGTGCTGGTAGATTAACAATTACTGCAATCTTGGTAGGATTTACAAGCAATCCTTGTTTGCATACTATATGGCCCAATAGTATCCCAAAGGGTGTTACGAAGATGCACTTATTTATGTTTAACTATATATGATACTGCCTGCATATTTATAACATTAGTGTCAACACCTCTACATGGTATTTCAACAGACTATAGACTTTCCAATCATCCATATATACCTCTAGAAATTGGTGGATGAATTCTTTGAATGCAACTATGACTACTCTGAAAACTATTGTTTGTGCATTCTTCAGTCCAAATGGCATGAATGGGTATTGGTAGGATCCCCATTCTGTGGAAAAAGTGGTCTTTTATCTGTCTTCCGAGGCTATCTTGATCTGATGGTAGCCTGATAATCCGTCAGTGAATGAGTAAGCTTCTTGTCCTCCTACATTCTCCAACACCTCATTTGTGAAAGGATTAGGGAACGGGTCATGTAGGCATGCATCATTAAACTTCCTCAGGTCGACACATATCCTTATCCCTCCCTGCTTCTTCTCCTGAACTACCATAGGGATTACCCATTTAGATTCCTCTACAGGTTCTATGATTCTAGCCTCCAACATCCTATCAATTTCGACTTTCACTTTTTGTTTATATATTGGGTTTAATATATAGGGTCTTTGTCTTATTGGTATTTCCTAAGATCTAAGAGGTATCTTCATTTCACCTAGCTCTCCTGCTATGCCTTTTATTTCTATGAACGTTGTTGGGAAGAGGTCGTTGTACTCGCTCAATAACTCTGTTATGCTTTCCACTATTTGATCATCCCAGTAATCTCCAATGTTGGCCATTTTGGGATTCTCAACTGTCCTAATGTTGAATTTATTCACCTTGATCAACACAACGAATACTTGTAATTCCAGAGGTGGACCTTCCACTTCTCTTTCACCTTCAACTTCCATAATCTGAATGTTTTGCGGGTCATATTCATCTAGTGCTTCTTCCTGGACATTGTAGCATGGAAATAGTTCTTTTAATGTCTGTTTGTTCTATTGTTGTTCTTCTGTCATGAGTTAAACTTCTGATTATTTAATGAATATCACCCCTTTGATTCATTTAAGTGTTGAGTCTATGTTTGGGTTCTCATGTTCAAATGAGAAAGTGACTGTAAAGTTCTGTTGTAATACTATCCAGTTTGTAGTTCCTCTGCGCAATTCTTGGTCTGTATACTAGTTTGCTGGAATCCCTTCTAATGTGTGAAACAATGATGAGGCCATTCCTCTGGTGGTGTCATCCTCCATAGATTTCTACACTTATCCAAGTGTTATGTTGGTGCCCCCTGTCTATCATATTTCTGTAGTTGGTTGGTTCCCTGTTTGGCACCAAATCTAATAGGTATTAACCGCTTACATTGGTACCAATTCTTAACTGTCTCCTTGTGCACACCCCAAAATCTTGCAGGTGTTTCCTTGAGTGCTATATCTAGGGACAAGATCCTTTGATGTTATAACACTTAATCTTTGTATCATTTTAAGAATACTTCTAAGTCATTCACCCCATGGAAGCTTGAAGGTTCCCTTATGTTTGTACCTACCCATCTTACTGCGTGGTATATTCTTGCACATATTCTTGTGGAGACTTTGTGTAACCTCTAATGACAATTCTCTAAGCCCGTATCTAAGTCTGACATGCATGAGGTGATGCTTCTCCAATTGAGTACCCCATCTGCAGTTGGGTTCACATAATCGTCTTCTTGCGCGATTGTTCTATACAACTGGTTAATTTCCTGCAGGTCTAAGAAAGTAGGTTCTACAAACCTTTCCCCTTCTGATGGGTCCAATGGCACAATGTCTCTGTATTCTCCTGACTCAAATTTCATATTCCTTGTTTTTAAGTTGATTATGGACCGATTGTCAAACACCTACTCCAAGCCAAGAAATGAAGGATAAGGTGTTGTACCATCCGCTATCTCTATTACTTCAAAATCGGCTTTAGTGCGCACTCCATCCAGATCTACTATCACCCTCTTTAGTCGTCCAATTGGTATAACTCTATCTTGATTTGCTAGTTTCAGCTGAACAGGTGAATATCCTAATGTGGGCTATCCCATACATTGCCATGTCTTCTTGGGTAATACATTTAATTCAGATCCTAAATCCAGTACAATATCTCCCATGTTGAAATCTCCAATGTTGGCATTTAGTCTAAATTCTCTGCTTGTTCTCCTCCTTGTATGCAAATGATTAATTGTTTTCTTTTCTAGGTTTCCTTCTACCTATGTGATACATCTTTCTAGCATATTTTGTAATACTTTAACAAAGGATGGATCATTTAGTATTTTAACATAGGATTGCAAAAAACCTTTAATCATACTTACTTATCCTAGAGGTTGTGCTTCTTTGGTGTGATCCAGTAATGGAGGCATCTCGTATGATGGTACTTCCTGGGCATGCTACGTAGTTGATGTCGATCCAATGTATGGATTCAAGAATTCTTGTTTGGCCTACTTGAATATCTCATTTTCGTTCATCTCATCAAACTGCTTCTTTGGTTCAACATTCTTCTTCACCCATTGGTGTTATGATGGATCTTGTCTTATTGAATCATTTCCTATCTTATCTCCTCCCCACATAACTATGTTGATGTTTATTCCTTCATCCCTTGCTTCCACCGAAATCCATTAAACATTATAATTTTTCTGATTTCTCTTGTCCTGGATCTTTCCCAATAGTGTAAGACATTCTTCTATGTCATGATCTGATGCGCGACAATACATACATGTCGCAGGTGGAAGTGGACATTCTCTTGCATAGTGTCTTGGTTGTTGACAATTGTGGCATATGACTGGTCCTCTGCCTCTTCCAAAGCCTCCTCTTCCTCTTCCTCCACCTCTATAGCCAACTCAATATCCTCGTGGTGCATTGTACTGAGGTGCCTAGTTATAATGCATAGGATTATAGTGTGGCTACGCAGTATTTTACTACGGTTGCGCAGTGTTATATTGTTGTTGCATAGTGTTATACGGGTTGGTAATTGGTTAAACTATGGTGCGGCTTGCCTGATCAAAATTTCTTCCTGCACCCTGTAAGCATCTGATGTTATTTCCCTCATCAGTTCCATGGTCTTGCAATCTTTTTCATCATGGCCTATTGACTTGCAAAATTTGCAATATGAGCTCTTACGTACTATCTGGTACTTCTGCATCATTGGGAAGTGATATGGATCATGCCCCTATTTCTTACAGATATCACACCATAGTCCTCCTTTTGGCAATGGGTTTGGCATTCCTCTTTCCATGTACTATGAAAATGTTGGACATTCATTCTTATGGTGTCCTTTTGTCCTACATGTGGTACACCAAATGACTTCTCTTTTTTCCTTACCCTTGTTTTGATTTAGCTGGAATGTTAAGTTCTTCAGATCCTCCTTCAAATATTCTATGGCTGGATCTGTCTTCTGATATTGGTTCTCTACCAGTTGTAGGGCATCATGTAGAGCCTCTACATGTCTTTGAAACTTATATTGTCGCAAAGGGTATTTCAAATGTGGTAGCAGTGAATTGACGAACATATTCCTATGATGTATATCTTTCATGACATACTTTAGCTTTCGCTTCAATCGTTTGAATCTCTAGTCAATCTCCCATATAGATTGTACTGGTTTCCGTCAAATATCTATCATTGCATTTGTGTATTGATCCTATGAACTAGGATTCTAGAATTCAATTATCAATAACTTTTTGATATCTCCAATTATTTTAGCTATCCCTGGCAGAATGTTTGCAACTAAAATCAAGTACCAATCTAGTGCATGATAGATAGATGCACAAGTTTAGTGTCCTCATTTTTGATCTATTTCACTTCCTAGATCTTTTCACAAATAAACAAGTGCTTCTTGGGGTCCTCTGATGCCTCTTCTTTGAATTCTTGTAATCTGATGGTGGGATCATGTCTGACCATCCTGAATGTTTAGCTACTACCTCTGTGTGGTGTAGATACTTGAATAATGCTTCCTGAAAAGGATCCCCCAGTTGTTGTTCCTTGTTTAGATGTACCTCGTGCTATCTTCCTTCTCCCAAAATTTGGTTGTCTAAATGGCGATGTTCTTCTTGGTGTATTAGTCGCACATGGGTTTATGGGTTCCACACTAACATTGATATGGATACGAGTGTTGGCTTCTATTCCCACTCTTGGACCTCTCGTCTTCCTCTCATATGTCGCGTGCATGATTTCCTCAATCTTCTCCACATCCCAAAGATACTCTACCTCTTCTTCATCACTTTCCAAGCCCTCCCTCGTGGCTACGACTCTCTTCTTAGTGTTCATCTTATATGGGTAGGGTACTCCACTACGCGTTCTTCCATATGATTCCATGATCGATTTGATTTGGTCTTCTTCCATCATAATTGGGTTCAAGGTCTCCTCCTTCTTTCCTTTATCCATTTCTCCTTCGCCTGTCAGTGCTTCCTCCATTCCCGCATGCATGCAGAGAAGTTTAGCTGTGTGACGCCATTATCATTACACCTTTTTTATATAGTAATATATTAATAGAAGTATAGAACGATCTGATATAACTACCTCGAGGTCCCTTTAAAATCTCTTGTTCTGTTGCGCTGTAAGACTTCACTGTATCTACTACAAACTTTGTGATCAATCCTGTAACAATGCTATCTAGCCAAAAATATACTGCACACATAAATTTATTCTCAACTTGTTGTAACTGCACGATCTATACATGATTCCACTCTAGCTGTCAGATCTGATTTGTAGGATGGTTGTCTTTCAACCTTTTTATCTACTCCTGCAATACATGCGGGAAATCACAGAAAAATACTTCATGCAAGTCACTGAATACGTACTTGTCCAAAAAATTGTGCTGTGTCAATTTCGGGTTTCTGTTACATTTCTGCGTAAACTCCAACTCCTTTGTTTTAAGCCAACTCTCTATCTATGCCTTCGTTGGATTCCATGGTATCAACATCCCCTTTTATATTCTCATTCTCTCAATGTCTTGTCATCCAATATGGTATTCTTTTAATGCACCTTTCGAAAATCTCATATACTCAAGCCCATCCTGTTCCAACCAACCGACAACAGAACCATTTGTTGGTTTTTCTATTCTTCTACTTAGGATTATTTATCAGTTATCCTAATCCCACCTTAATATCATAGATTGACCCTGGTTTATATTTAATAACCTCCCAAAAAAATCCATATAAAACTATCGGCCCCTCTGGTAGACCATAAGGCAACGCATCCTACAGGGTGTACTGCACAGTCTCACCCAAGATAACTCTATGGGTGGCTACAATACTTAGGTGTTTGAAACCTAGGAATGAGTGGATATTTGCAGTTGTATCTTGTAATCCTTATTTATTCAGTCTAACATATGATTGTAGCAGTCATTCTATTCATGCATGTGAAATACCATATCTAATTAGTTAATTAATTCATCTAACATTCACCACTTAAAAACAATAAAGAAGATACATTCATTCACATAACACAGGTTGACTGTGGTTCACCCCCTCTTGGGATACATCCATAAAGATCTGTCTCTCAAGCTCTTTATTATGGTTCAGTAATATGTCATGCCTCGCATGGTTACAATCTCATATATTACTCTCTTCAACATGCTCCTCGATCCCAGTGAGGCTGACTAGATCGCACCGGACTCCTCAGCCTGCGATCTAACCCTCAGGATCAAGTCACTCACTACGTACCTAGCTCACCAACTTACTGAGTAGTACAATTCTTACAACTTTATGACATCCGTTCTCTTCTCACGTCCTCTCTATATTCTCTCTCTAAGTACTACCTATTTATATTCTTGGATCATCAACCATTACAATACATTGCAAAAATTCTAACCCTATCATCATTAGGTCTTCCTTGCATGCGCGCATCACATGCTTCCCTCACACGTGCTGCTTTTCCTTCCAACTGTCCTTTCCTCCTTTCATGCTTCTCTTCCCAAAAATATCCTTTTGTCTTGACTAGGTCTGTGTCCAACAATGGTTGACCATCATAATCTCTCAGGGTGATGGCAGATGGTACTAGCTCAGGTGAGCCTAGTTTCGCCATACTACTTTGGACATGATGCATGTGGATGCACCTTCATCGATGATGCACTGATGAACTATGATGTTCCAGATCTTAAATCCTATCTAAAAAGCTACCAGGGCGGGGAGGCATGGTTCCACACTATCTATATCAAAGGTGATGAGTTGAGTATCAGCGGGGTCGACTGCCCCCAAGGCGGAAAGCAAGGAATTGACTTGCGATGGATAGGTTTGGAGGACCTCCAATACAGACATGGCTACAAGAGAATGTGCTAAGTTGTTGACCAGGCTGTAATTATGAGCTTCCCTAGCATGAGTGTTATGTACATTTCCTCATAAAGGTATACAAGGCATATAGGGTTTGGTTCAGTGTTAGGGCATGGAATCATCAATGGTTGTCCTGTTGTAGATGAAGTTGTTTCAGAGGTTGTTGGGGTATATCAAGGAGGCATTCCGTATTGAAGGCCACGTGTTTGCAGAAGAATCTCTTCTTCACTGGTAAGGAGGATACTGTGATCGAATGGATTTCTGGGTTGATTGTGACCTAGGTTTTTATATTGCCCCATTTGTGGTGGGGTGGAGTTTATCTCTTGTTGGGTATTCATCATGGGTGAGCAAATCTATATGGTTGGTTTTGTCACATGGGTGAGAAAAAACACAACACTTGCATCCTTAGTTAATTCATCTAAACAATATAGAGGTTTGTTAGTTGATTAGATAACCAAATACACGTGAAACAAGGAAATAAAACTAAAACAAAAGAAAATAAATGTTAGAGAAGCTTGCAAGAACTAGAACCATAAAAAAAAAAATGACAATCAAATAGCTACCAATGGATCAATGTATTGATAGGCTATCACCGTAGAGAAAGGTAGGGACTTATGAATCCTCTCTTCCTCCTTGGGAGGGCTCTTGAGTTCCCTAATAGAGAGATCTTGTCTTCATACAATGGAAAGTGACAATGGTGAAGAAATACAATGCCAATCCTCTCAAGAGGTGAGTGGAATGGACCTTGCTATAGTGCTTGAATGATTCAAAGAGAAAAGAGGATTCTCAAAGAATAATTGTTCCAACATAAAAATACCTTGAAGATATTATTTTTCTAGCACACCCATGGAACATATTTATAGTGTTCATTCATGGCAAGATACAACTGGTTCATAGTGTGAAAAAGGGGCCTTTTAGGGCACTTCCTATCCCTTGACCAACCTCCAAGCTAGATTTTTCTCATATTTGAGTGTCAAATCGCGTTGGGGGTCAGACTGGAAGTGGTTGAGGGGTCGACAAGATTCATAAATGCACCATTCATGAGAAGTGTGCGGATTGTCTTGTAGACAGTCATGCACAGTGCACACCTAGGGTTGTGTTAGCTCGTGCATTCTGTGCACAGTGTGCGCACTTCCTTTGGTGAATGTGTGCACTTTAATTTTTGAACCAAGTGTATAATTTATGTGCCTTTTGATGGATTTTGGTGTTGTAGGTGGACTAATTGCTACTAGAATTGATGTCTTTATTCAACCATTGTGTGCAATGTTGTGGATGATTTTTCAGTGATAACAATGATAGTTTGATCATTTGAGGAGCAACTTTAAGCTATCAACTGACATTTAAAGAGAATATCATTAGCACACTTTTCATGTAGAGATTCATGATTCTATAGAGGATTCCATGTAATTATTCAGATAGGGATAAATTTGGTACATATTGTTCTATACATTTAAATTTTAATTTACAGATTGAGAAGATAGTTTGATAAGTAGGAATATGCAATGATCAGGTACAACAAAGTCAAATAATTCTTCAGAATGGGTCATCATTGTATGCAATTGAGTATTCAAATCATGGATAGTTTTATGTTATATGGACAGAGCATGGTATTCAATATTGGACAGGTATATACAAAAACAAGGGTTCAAGAAAGGCAATGCAGACAACAATATCTACATAAAGTTAAATCAAGGTAGTATATTCATAATTGAATTTTATGTTGATGACATTATTTTTGGAAGTGATGATGACAGGATGAGTAAATTTTTTTATAAAGACATGCAAAATGAATTTAAAATTTCATTATTTGATTGCAAGCCCGTAAGTACTCCCATGAAGAACAGTTGCAAATTGAGAAAATATGATAAATCCAAGGATGCATATCATAGAATCTACAGATTGATGATTGAAAATTTACTCTATGTGACATCTTCAAGATCGGATGTGATGCAAGAAGTTGGATAGTTTGCAAGATTTCAAGCAGAACCGAAGGAAACACATGTTATGGAAGTAAAGAGAATATTCAGATATCTCAAAGAAACATAAGACTATGGATTATGGTATCCAAAAGGGAATGATGTATCTCTAGTTGCATACACAGATGCAGATTGGGTAGGAAGTATTGATGATAGAAGAAGTACAAATGGAGCAACCTTGTACTTGGGTGATTGTATGGTATCCTGGTTGTTAAATACATAGTCTTCAGTACCATTGTACATAGCAGAAGAAAAGTATATTGCAACAACAACATGTTGTACAGATGTTCTCTAGATGAAGCAAACTTTTCAGGACATACATGTAGAATATGACGAGCCTATTTTGATATTTTATGATAATACCAATACTTTAAGTATCTCTAAGATTCCAATGATGCATTCCAATACAAAACACATTCCGATCAAGTTTCACTTTCTATGGGAACAAGCTATAGAGAAGAACATCAAGGTAGAGTATGTTGGGAAAAAAGAAAAAAATGCAGATATATTCACCAAACCTCTTCTGAGGGATACTTTTGAGTATCTTAAACATAAACTTGGAGTAGTTTCAGCTCCATAATTATCTACATGGCAGTTTTCAAAGTAAGACAGGGGGAGAACACCAATAATCATGAAATACTTGAATGATTTTTGATTTTTTTTTTTATCAGAGATGTACACAATGAAGAGCCATGAAGAGAAACATCAGTATAGATCAGAGGCTTACAGACATGGGGAGCAACCCCAAGGAGAAGTCACAATTTTCCATTGATGTCAAAGGGGGAGAGAAAAATAGAGGCATGGAAATGAAGAGAAGATGCATGAGGACTGTTAAGCCCTAATGTTGGCTCATTACCCCTTAATTGGGGCATATTATATTAGTAATGTTATTTTATGTATGTCGGCTTTAGGCCATTAGTTGTAATTATACCTCCTAGTCTCCTATATATACCAAGAAGACATTTTCATTTTGAATCATGTTGTACTTGAACATTTAAGTGGGGTAAAAGGAGGTTGCCCCCTCAAAGAGTCTTATTATCTGAAATTATCTCTGTTTCAAGGCATTGAGTACTTTTCCTGAGGTTTTTCCATGCTATATTGATGTTTGGTTCTTAACATATGGTATCAGAGCTCAAGGTCTTGGGGTTTCGCTGCTACATCTGAGACATCGTGGAATTTTCACTATAACTTTTTTTCTACAACGTTTCAGAAGGAACCATTTGGAGGGTATTTAGTAGACATATCAAGGTACGTTGGGTTCAAAATTCAGCTCCTGAGGCCTTATACATTCGGAGATACAACCTGTACAATATAGGGTTCTGGAATCATCCTGAAATGAGTCATTGTGGAATTTGCGCTATAAAAATATTTCTGTAACGTTTCAGACCCTAAAATATAGAGACCATTTATAGAAATTAGTAATGTATCTGTGGTAAATAGTTCAGCTTCTAGGTCATCTTAAATTTGTAGATACACCTTGTGTAAGATAGGGTATCTGACTAGTCCTATTGACTAGTCTCAAGAAGGTGTTCCAGGTAAAACAAGAATAACTTATTGCTAGAGTATCCAAATCGAGTGGGACTGGTTGCATTGAATCGGGGACAGTCTGTAGTATTTTGGGTGCGAGTTTCAGAATTTTATAGCAATTATTTTGTGCGGGGCATTCTATACAAGTGAGATCTCCTGGAAAGGACAAAAATAGGAAAGTTGTGAGGAAGTTACCGTAAATTCCACTTGGCACATCCAATTTTGATCAGACCTGTGGCATTACAGAGAAGAAATATCAGAGAACTACCTAAAAGAAAGTTTCATACCCATAAGGGATGAAACTTGGGAGACAGAATAGAATAAATATTGTCTAGCAGAACCACCTCAAAATCAAGACTCAAAAGTGATACTTGGCTAACATGCCACCCAAAAAGGGACCTTCTACACCAAATAAGTCTCCAGAAAATCCTAATTGGACTCTTTATGAAGGTGAAGAAATGCATAGGGACATAAATGATTTACAAAAGAAGACAGTAACTAAAGATGAACTACAAGAGATGATGGATTCAATGGAAGCTAAGTTGGATACTAAGATGGATTCAATG
>ML787646.1:126375-202778 GCA_009831015.1 Picea engelmannii | reverse complement strand
CAAGTGAAGGTTGTATATCCATATTTACAGATAAGACGTGGAAGGTCATCAAAGGATCATTGGTGATAGTGAAAGGAGAGAAGGTAGGTACATTGTATTTATGTATTGGTAATACTGACTCTTCTATCTCTTTAGCTTCTACAAGAGTGGATACAACACTGTGTCATCATAGGCTTGGACACATGAGTGAGAAGGGTATGCAGATACTTCACAAAAGAAATTTGTTGCCAAATCTTAAACAAATTGATTTGGACTTCTGTGAGAATTGTGTTTATGGAAAACAAAAGAGAGTCAGATTTCTTAGAGTTGGAAAAGAAAAGAAGAATGAAAGGTTAGAGCTTGTGCATACAGATGTATGGGGACCAACTCAGGTATCATCTCTTGGTGTCTCTTGTTATTATGTTACTTTTATTGATGATGCAACTAGAAAAACTTGGGTTTATTGCATTCGACAAAAGTATGATGTTTTTGATACTTTTAAGAAATGGAAAGATTTAGTTGAGAATGAGTCAGGAAAAAGTTTGAAGTGTATCAGATCAAATAATGGAGGTGAATATTGCAACAACGAGTTTGATGATTACTATTCATACCATGGGATTCGTAGAGAGAAGACAATTCCAATAACACCACAAGAAAATGGTTTGTCATAAAGGATGAACAGGACAATCATGGATTGTGCAAAGAGTATGAGATTGCATGCCGGTTTGCCATTACAGTTTTGGGCAGATTCCATAGATACTATTGTTTACTTAATAAACAGAGGACCTTCAAGCTCTTTGGATGGTAGAATTCTAGAGGAGGAATGGACAGGAAAAAAGGTAAACTATTCTTTTTTGAAAACTTTTGGTTGTGAAGCATTTGTCCACATTGATAAAGAAAATAGAATAAAGCTTGAGTCTAAATCCAAGAAGTGTACCTTTATTGGATACAATGTTAACAATTTTGGTTATTTCTTATGGGATTATGAAAATAACAAAATCATTAGGAGTAGAGATGTCATATTCAATGAGAAGGTCATGTACAAAGATTAGTTGCAGGGAAAGAAAGAGGAAGAAGAAAAACAAGAATACACGGTGCTTGATGAGATCACTAAAAAATAAATTCCAAAGGAACCTGAAAATCAAAATGTACAACAACAGGAGCAACAGGTACCTCAAACACCTGCAAGTGTTGTTAGAAGACATACCAGGTTAAGTATACCCCTTGAATGATACTTTCCTTCATTGTATTATTTAATGTTGACTGATTCTGGTGAATCAGAATGTTATGAAGAAGCAATGTAGGTAGAAACCAAAAAGAAGTGGGAGCAAGGCATGAAAGAGGAAATGGATTCCTTGGAAAATTACCAGACTTGGGACTTGGTTCAATTGCCTGCAAGAAAAAGAGCATTGCAGAATAAATGGGTTTACAAGTTGAAGGAAGAAGATGGAGGAGAAAAGCGGTTCAAGGCTAGACTTGTTGTAAAGGGGTTTGCACAAAAGAAAGGTTTAGATTTTGATGAAATATTTTCTCCTTTTGTTAAAATGACTTCAATTAGAACTATTTTAAGTCTTGTAGTAGTAGAAGTTTGCATCTTGAACAGTTAGATGTAAAAACAACTTTTCTCCATGGGGATTTGAAGGAAGAGATTTATATGCAGCAGCCACAGGGATATGAGGTCAAAGGGAAGGAGAATTTGGTATGCAGGTTGAAGAAGAGATTATATGGCCTAAAGAAAGCTCCAAGGCAGTGGTATCTGAAGTTTGACAGGTTTATGACAAAACATGGTTATAGTAGATGTCATTCTGATCACTGTGTTTATTTTAAAAAGCTAGAAAATGGAAGTTTTATTATCTTGCTATTGTATGTAGATGACATGCTTATTGCAGGGTCTAATATGCAGGATATAAATGTGCTCAAGAAGAAATTATCCAATTCATTTGCGACGAAGGATTTGGGTGCTGCAAAGAAAATCCTTGGTATGAGAATAACAAGAGACGGGAAAAATCATAAACTGACATTGTCTCAGGGTGAGTACACAGAGAAGGTGCTGGAGAGGTTTAGAATGCAAAATGAAAAACCAATTAGTACACCTTTGGCCAGCCATTTCAAATTAACTAAGGAAATGTGTCCCAAGACACAGGAGGAGATAAAATACATGTCCAGGGTCCCATTTTCATTAGTAGTTGGTAGCTTGATGTATGCAATGGTTTGCATAGGACCAGATATTGCACATGCAGTGGGAGTTGTGAGAATATATATGAAAAATCCAGGTAAAGAACATTGGGAGGTAGTAAAGTGGATTCTTAGATACTTGAGAGGTACTGCTAATCATGCATTATGTTTTGGAGGTTCAGAAACTATTCTACAAGGATATGTTGATTCAGATATGGCAGGTGATAAAGATAGTAGGAGTACCACAGAGTATGTGTTTACTATAGGTGGAACAAAAATAAGTTGGATTTCAAAACTGCAAAAGGTTGTTGCACTTTCAACAACAGAGGCAGAGTATGTTGCTGCTATAGAGGCTAGTAAAGAGATGATTTGGTTACAGAGGTTTATGGAGGAATTGGGAAAGAAACAAGAGAATAGCAAGTTGTACTGTGACAGTGAGAGTGCCATTCATATTGCAAAGAACTCAGCCTTCCATTCGAAGACTAAGCATATACAGTTGAGGTACCACTTCATATGATCCGCCTTGGAAGATGGACATTTGAAGTTGGAAAAGATACACACTAGCCAAAATACTGCAGACATGTTAACAAAGGGAGTAACCAGGGAGAAACTGAGTTCCTGCTCAGTTTTAGTTGGTCTTCAAGAGTGAAGATGAAGATGATAAATCTTCCAGCTCCAAGAAGGTTCAGAGTCCATCATATACAACAACGATGGAGTTGTTGAGATCAGTCTCTAAGTGGGAGATTGTTGGTTGTGGAGCCTGATTATCTTCCCGATTCAGAGGTCGTTTAATTTCAGCCGTGTTTATACCCCATGAAGTATTTACACCCCATAAGTATGTATACTTTTCCACACGGGGGAGTGCAGAGGGGGGGTACCCCCTCTGCAGGGTTCGGGGGGTCTATCTCCCCGGTTGGGGGGTCTGGGAGCAAGCGGAGGTTCGAGGGTGAAGCCCCCAAAGGAAAAATTGCCTTGTAAATGTATATTGTAATTTCATTGTAAATCTGGACCGTTCATTATAAGATCGTAGATCTAACGATAGAGATTATGTTAGGGTTTTTTTCCCTAAAAGGAAAACCTCTTTTATGAGGGAAATGTATTGCGGCTATGGTTGATGGCGAATATTGTATTATGAGATAGGAGACTGTGAGATAAAGAAGAGGAAGTTACAACGGGTTTGCTGTAGGTTGTATCCCTTCATATGCTGGATAATAATAAAGGAAGGAACTGACAATTTCTCTGGTGGACATAGCCCACACTGGGTGAACCACGTAAATTTGTGGCTCTATTGTATTGTGTATCTTCTGTGTTTTGTTTCCACATTTGTTTTATTTTATTTCTCAACGGTCCTATTTTTCTAACAACAAGGAAAGGGGGTGATAGCCTCTTTTTGGTTGGAGTCGATTAAATTAGGGATTTGGAGCTTTCTTCAGGTTGCATCATGTAAATAGGGGGTTGGATCCTCCTTCCAGTTCTAGATGGAGAAATAGGAAGTTGGGTTTTCCAATGAATGTACTCTTTGATAAATAAGAAAAACATTCTGTGGTTTTTTCCCGCATTGGGTTTCTACGTAAAATTTTGGTGTACTGTGTTTATGTGATGTCTATGCATTGAATTATGGTGGTGATGATATATTGAATGCTCATGATATTTATTGGAGATTTTATATTGTGATTGAAAGTACTAATTGTGCTCATATCTATTCACCCCCCTCTCAATATTCCAATAGTATGAAGTTCGATGCACCCTCCAACCTCTCCTCAAATATCAAACCAGTTGTATCCATCTCCAAATTAGAATTTTAACGAGGAATTTAAAAAAATAAAATTTAGATCTGCTTCCTATAACTGCTACCCACTACCCAAAATATGCTTGTTGTCTAGACCTATTTCTCGCTGCTCAAACCTACCCAAATCTACTCGCAACCTCTTGTTTTTATCTGATTTATGTTTTAGGCTAGTCACACCCTATGCTCCTTTCCCACGAATTTTCTCGATGAATTCTCTGTGGTTCTATGACTACCCATGACCTATGACTGGAAACCTATCTACAACTACCCCATAGTTGTGGCTAAGGGCTTCCCCAAAACCCCATGATTATGGATAGTTACTACTCTGTGGATACCCTGCGACTGTGGCTGGTGGTTTTTGTATGACTATGGTTGATGTCTGCTCCTTCATATTCCCCATGAATTTTCTTAGCATCTATCCACATGGACATACAAATGTGTGGTTCCTCTGTGGTTCATATGACCTGTATGGTTGATGCAAAAATTTCCTCTTTTTTTTTTTAATTTCCTATGCAACTTACACATAAAAAAAAATCTCACTAGGGTGTAATTTCCCCACTACTTCATTGCATTAAATTATGGATTTGTGCACTCAAATTTCCCTTTTAGAACCTTGGCTTTAATACCATGTTAGTTTTTCATCCTAACCCAACACCTGACAAATAAACCTTAGAAAATACCTTTCTTAATTACTGCACATTTACTGATTTAAAGCACAACTGGGTTACTAACGATTTAAATAAATTACCAGAAGCATAAACATACAACCAATCTATTCACACATAATTTATACCCTATAAATATGATTTTGTTATTAAGAATAATAAAAGGATTTAATCGAGCTCTCTTTTTGGGAAAATGGCCCCTATCACAAAATAACACAACAACAAAATATTTGATCACACCTTAAGATCTATCCTTCAATATTGCTAGCTGCTACTCCTTTGTTTCCCCCTGCTCCCTTCCTTAGACCTTGCACACTTGGATGAAAGTCATTCTTCACCCAATCAATGAGATCTCACTATTGTTGAAGGAACTTGATGGTAGTATTGTTGGCACTTGGTTTATGGATGATGTGACATAGTACATCTAGTTGATGCATGATTAGTCTTGGTTGATGCACATCTTGGTGATATTGTGCATATGGTTGAGTGGTTTTGGTAAGTAGATATGATTTAGTTGATGATATTACCGTGACAAGTTTTGAGTATAAGGTTTACAGTGAGAGTTTGATAGAAGTAGAGACAATGATAGTGAAACTGGATGAGTTTGTGGTAGTCAACGAGTTGCAGTGAGGATAGACATGGACATCCATGAGTTTCAGTTAAGAAGGGTATGAATACCCATGTGTTTTAGTATATATAGTTCATGGATGTAATAAATATTTGAATAAGGATGGTTCAGGTTGTGATGGAGTGTTGGTACAGGTTGTCAGTGGTAGTGATTATGGTAGTGATAGTTTGTCTACACTTATATTTCAGGGCGGCATGATGGGGCAAGGTAAGGGGGTTGTATCCTCGTTCCATTTGGTTCTTGAGAATCATAGAGTTGGATCTTCCTTCAGTTTGGAGCCTGAGAACTAGGTGGTTGTAGCTGGATAACTCAGGGGGTTGGAGCCTCCTTCTAGTTGGAGAAAGAGAATTAGGGAGTTGGAGCTTCCTTCAGGTTGGAGCCTGAGAAACTAGGGGGTTGGAGCCTCCTTCTGGTTGGAGCCAGAGAATTGGAAGTTGGCGCTTCCTTGAATGTAATTCTTGACATACAAGAAAATCATTCCTTGGTTTTCTCCCACATTGGGTTTCCACATAAATATTGGTGTACTGTGTATTGTGTGGATGCATTTATTATTGTTTGTTATGAACTGATGGATGCTAATGTTTTTGATACAATACTATATTGGTCATGAACTGATGAACATGGTTGAATATATTAAAGGAATATAAACTGTGGTTAAAAAGTGGTATAATTTCTCATTACTTATTCACCCCCCCTCTCAATAATCCAAAAATTGGTATTAGAGCGGGTTCCTTCAATAAATAGTTTAACCACTGGAAGGAGATCATGGAATACACTGAGAATGGAGTACCAACGTTTCATGGTCAGAGTAGTCTAGAGTATGAGATATGGAGCAGAAAGAAGAAATTGTTTTTAAAGGAACAAGGATATGATATTTGAAAATTAGTTGTGATAGGATACAATGCTACAAGGAAACCTAAGACTGCAACCAAGAAGGAACCGAAGAATAACAAAACAATAACAATGGATTTCATCATGGAATGACTATGTGATCTAACAAAGGACAATGTGGTTAAACACTCATCATCTAAAGAACTTTGGGACAAGCTACATGATATCTATTTTTCTCCCATCACAAAGTCATATATTGATAAACAAGATACATGTACAGAACAAAAGGAAATATGTTCACTATGTGAAACAAATTTAGAATAAGAAGAGTGGGAAATCAACATATGTGAGTTCTTTTGCTTTAATTGTGAAAAGTGATGACACCTTGAAATTGAATGCACTGATTTGAAGATTTAAAGTGACAAGACAAAAAATCCTAATGAAATAGAAGAGAATCATGAGATTGAAAAGGAAAAGCATCATAAAGAAGAATCTAGTCAAAGAGAAAGAAAACTTGAATATGAAATAGTCACTTTGAAGATCCAACTTGAAGAAGCAAAGAGAAAAAAAGAAATCATGAGGAATCAGATAATGAAGAAGGAATAAGAGGTATATAATCTTGAAGAAGAAGTTATTATGTTAAGAGTAAAAGTTTCCAAGCTCGACAAAAGCATTGAAGAATCATCCACATCATCAATAAAGATAGTTGAAGAGAAATGTCACAGGTCATCGGAATGGAAAATTGAAGAGAAGACTAAGAGTTATGCATAAGTCATCAAAGGTTCTATAAAGAAGGAATAATGCAAGCCCCTAAAGAAGAATATTCTAAAAGGATAGAAGACTCAATAAGAAAATTACACACACACACACACACACACACACACACACACACACACACATATGTACTGGGGGAATCGACAACTCACGATTCTTGTACTTGCGTGACACGGGGCCGATACCTATCCACTACCACTATAACCCCAGGTGTGCCACAAAACCTGCAAGCATGGAGCACAAGTAAATCATGGTGAGAATCGAAATTTAGACCTCGTTTTAGATATTCCTTTCCATTTACATGACACTTGCCAATCGGTCTACACCCGTGTGGGCTACACCAAAAATAATATCATTCACTCCCAAGTATGTAAATTTCTTTTATGGTCATTGTTTTTATTGTACTAACTTTGGACATAAGGTTGCACATTGCAGGGCTTATGAAAGAAATGTTCAAACAATAAATACTTATGTGGCCCAACATAATATTGAATGTTATAAATGCCATAAATATGGTTATATAGCACAAAATTGTAGAAGCTTTCCAGTTACATCCATGAAGGAAGAAACATATGTCAGATATACTAAAATTTGGAATCGAAAATAACAAGAAGAAGGGAAAGTGAATAAATACCAGATTTCAAAAATTACAAGACTTTCCATACTACGAGAAAGACAAGGAAATAAAGAAAAAGAAGATCAGGTTTCAAGAACCATATTGTTAAAATATGCAACAAAGAAAGATCATAATAAAGAGAAGGTAAAGAAATAACAAGTCCCAAATATCACAATATTTGCAGTAGAACAAGAAAGAAAAGAAGAGAAGGTGAATAAAGAACGGACCCAAGAAATTTTACTTTCAAGAATTATAGTGCAAAATCAATCCATAGGTAGAAAGAAAGAAGTCAAAGTTCGGAAGGATGATGTATCCAAAAATGAAGAGGAATATGAATCTACATCAGAGATGGTATTTTTCTAAGTCATCAAGCTTGGAGACTCCTAGTAAATATGTATGTTGAACACAGGGAGTCTAGACAACAACTCTACAGATCATAGATTTGTCTTTCAAGCAGTTTGAAGTATGATGTTGCAGATGTTTTATAAAGACATCTTTAGAGTGGTTCAATAGCAAAAGTATAGAATGTTAGATTGATCGATTGAGAAAGAAATGTTCCCACATAGGTGTCATTGGAAATTACACATGCAGAAGTTTATGGCATTGTTAGCACAGGTTGTTCCAGACATGTAGAGTTTGGTATATAGATAAAGAAGATCAATGGATACATTTGATGTTCATTTTCAGAAAAGAATACTTCAGAATAGTATATGGACAGATGGGTCAACATTGTGGACAATTGAGTAACAAGTTTGGACATATATATGATAGTGGATGAGAGCATGGATTCAGAGATTGGGTTCATAGATTTGTTCAAAGAGTGGTTCATAGATAAAATAATATTATCATAACGTATGATAATGATAAAATAATGTTTGAATTCTTATTATTGAATGATTTATATATATGTCAGTTGATTATGCAAGGAATAACCAATGGACAAAAAACTCCAAAAGGAAGCAAGTGCAGGAAGCCCTACAGATGTTCTACACAAAATCTTGTAGAGAAGTCGAAGGAAGAGAAACAAAACTAGGAAGATAGGTATAAATATCATTTAGAGAAGTTGTCACATAGAGAGATGAGAACATAGGTATGATTCTTGGAGGAGAGATGATAAAGATGATTATAGATGGAGCATTGGTAGCCATGCCATCAACGTTGCATTGGAGTGATACCCTTTTTCAAAGGGGGAGAGATTAATCAGATGTAGGGAGAGAGAGTAATTAGAGGCTCAGAAACAAAGAGAAAGATCAAAGACATTTAGAAGGGGGGAGTAGCCCAAAGGACAGTGCAGATAGGGGGAGAAACCCCAAGGAGAGTTCAGTTAGGGGAACATTCCCAAAGGGAGATATGCTTTTTCATTTATGTTAGATGGGGAGATATTGAAACATTGATGAGGAGAGATGATCACAGGAAGCATGAGAATGAGTATTTCCATGACTAAGTGTTTCCGTCAATGACAAAGGGGGAGATTGTTGGACAATTGGCTTAGGTTGATAGAGAATTGGTTTGTATAGTTTGTTTTCATTGATGTCAATCCTTGGAGAGTGATATTGTAGATTGATGTCAACCCTTAGAGATTGATTTAAACCCTTGGAGAAGTTTGATAGTGAATTCTGGTAGCACAAAGGTCTGGGTAAGGGCTCTGAGTTTGTTTGAGGTATAAAGGCATGAATATTAGTTAATATGCAGGTAAGAATATTATAGATTAATAGTACATGTCATTCCGTTTCTGGTGATATGTGGTATGCCACGTAGTTCATCATAGTTGAGGATATATGTCTTAGTGAAGTTGGAGAACCCTCATGAGTTATCTAGAAGCCTCTAGAAGGTCAAAGAAGTCAATTATTCTAGAATATACTAGAAGAAGTTTACTAGTAAAAGTGGTTGTAACCAATATTTGATCATGGGTTAAGTTGTTGCAATAAGAAAATAATAAAAAATAAATTAGTTGCAAAAAGAAGTGGTGAGTTTAATAATTATGGGTAAATTATTTGTAATGAAAAGGTTGAATAGTCAAAGTGGTTTGGACATAAATTAATTATGGTTAAAGTATTTGTAACGAGAAGGTTGAATAGTCAAAGTGGTTGTAAAAGAAATGAATTAAATAATGAAGTGGTAGCAACAATGTAACAACCATGTTTCCCCCCGCTTGTAATTAATCATTAATCATAATCACCATGCTATGGCATGGGAACAATGTAAATGTATTATTGTTTGAATATCGAAACAATTGACTATGGGGGTGAATCCTTGAAAGTACTGGCCATGATATCACTAGAGGAAATAATGTGAAAAATATAAGAGAGGGTTCATTATATCGAATGACCCAAAATTTCCGAAGGAGGAATCAGTTAATGAAGAAAGGACCAATGGTTGAACCATCAACCAACCCCATGAATGAAAACATGGTCTAGCTAGAGAATGTTAGCCTGAAGTACCATAGGGTCCTATAGACCCATACTGACCCAAGTTTTCCTTCTGACAGAAGGAACATGATAGGAGGGATGTGCGTGCAAGGAACATAAGGGAATAAAGAGAAGAGTGGAGAATGCAAGGAGATCTCTAGATAAGAATGAGTAGAAGGTCGTGAGCTTGGTGCCGAGGGAGCATCTGATAAAACTCGTTGAGGCCGTGACAATTTTTTTTTCTCTGAGAGTATGTAGAGAACGATACATGAGAATAAGGTCGTGAGCTTGATGTCGATGAAGCATCTGATAAACCTCACAGAAGATGTGAATGAGAAAGGATAATTGAGAATTGGCATAAATTCCTTAGTGATATCATGGCTTGGAATGGGGGTAGCTAGAGAGCTAAGAATGAATGCCTTTGAGTGTAATATCCCTAGGCCGAACCCAATTGTAAATGTAAATGAAAATGTACTTAAGATGGTGAGCTGTTTGATATCATTTTGTATGCACATTTCATGTCATAGTGCATGCATGTACTGCACAGTAAAATGAGGAAGTTTGCACATTCCTGGATACTGCACACAACTTGAGTGCACGCAATATTGAGCCCAGGGATCCTTTTGTATATATGATGCATTTTATAGGCTGGTGAGTGAGTTATTATAAGCTAGAATGCTTATGTTTTGATTAGGCCAGAGAGCCTAGATGTTAAAGGCCAGTGCCCCTATTTTTGTATATGTCTCATAATTAATATAAACTACATCATTGCGCACAGACCGACCACGATAAAGGAGTATGGGGGACTAAACTCCACTGGTTAGGGAAAGGGAGGGACCCAAAATTTAAGGAAAATGGCTAAGCTAGGGAGCTTAAGCCAAAAAGGAATATTATATTAATATTTCTTAAATCATAAAGTATGGATGATTATTTTATCCTAAGTTCTAAAGTTGGGGACAAGTGGGGATAAAGTAGCTCCCAACATGACAAGTGTCAAGTTGGGGACATGCATACATATTGTTGGCACTTAGTTCATTTTCCCATATTTTCCATCATTATTCCCATCATTACTTCCATCATCCAGTCATCCAGTCAATCATCCATGAGTATGCACACACCCATCGAGCTATCCTTCGTATCTTCATGACTGTACCTGAAACAATATCCATAGAATTTTCTGTTGGTGTAGTTGGTTAGCTTGGGAGTTGGACTAAAGAAGTGGGTTTTCAGGTCCGTGGGATATTGAAGAGGCGGGTTGTTAGGCCCGTGAGCAATTCTCTGGGTGAGTTAATTGCTGGGAATTGATTTCTTGAAGGTGCTAAACTGCAACTATAGTGCTCTAAGACTTCCTGTCTGACCTGTTGCTGAAGCTCAGAAAGAAAGTGGGGCATCCGAAGGACTGTTGAGCAGAGAAGGAGAACACTTCCTGGGTGGGACAAGCATGTGGGGAATGAGGGGCTGTAGGTTGTTAGTTTGAGTCATCACCTGAGACGAAGTCTTTCCTATTGTCTATGAGCCTTTATCCTAGTTAGGAATCCATTTACCTGGGTGGAGTTTAGTCCCATCTCAAGGGTGACTCACTATTGAGAGTGATGAACAATGTGGTCTAAGGTTGGGAGGTTCGTGGAAGGTTTGCATGCAATTGGTGACATTCTTACCAAGATAAGTGCCAATTGTGTGATAAATTTACATGCTGCATTGTTATTTACGTCCTTATTTTTATGGGTTATCATATGTGCGTTTATAACTGTGTTTATTTTTATGGGTATTTCCTGTATATGTTGCATGTATATGTTTACTTTTATTTTAGTGTGAATCCACGTATTTACGGATGTATTTATATGTTTACATTTTATATATAATGCTTCCACAAGAGTTCTGTGTGTATATATTTTAATTGCATGCAGTTCAAAAAATTAAGTGGCATAGCTCAGTTGGATGCTGGGTATGTGTTAGTTGTGGAGCTTGATTATCTTCCTAATTTAGAGGTCTTTTACTTTCAACCGTGTTTATACCCCATGAAGTATTTACACCCCAGAAGTATGTACACTCTTCCATGCGGGGGAGTGCAGAGGGGGGTACCCCCTCTGTGGGGTCCGGGGGGGGCTATCCCCCAGGCTGGGGGGTTTGGGGGCGAAGCCCCTGAAGAAAAAATTGCCTTGTAAAAGTATATTGTAATTTCATTGTAAATCTGCACCGTTCATTATAAGGTCGCAGATCTAACGATAGAGATTATGTTAGGGTTTTTTTCCCTAGAAGGAAACCCTCTTTTATGAGGGAAATGTATTGCGGCTATGTAGGTTGGCGAGTATTGTATTTTGAGAGAGGAGACTGTGAGAGAAAGAAGAGGAAGTTACAACGAGTTTTGCTGTAGGTTGTATCCCTTCATTTTGCTGGATAATAATAAAGAAAGGACCTGACAATTTCTCTGGTGGACGTAGCCCACACTGGGTGAACCACGTAAATCTGTGTCTCTCTTGTATTGTGTATCTTCTATGTTTTGTTTCGCATTTGTTTTATTTTATTGCTCCGCAGTCCTGTTTTTCTAACAGTATGTTCCACAGAGAGAGAAATAAGAGTTCTCTGGCGTAGCGTGGCCTGGCATGGATGGATGGGGACATTACAACATGGTATCAGAGCTTAAGTTTTCAACATTGAGCCTGGATGGGCCGAGAAAGTTGAGTTGAAGCGAAATTTCACAGAGAATTTATTTCAAAGTGGCCAAATTTCATTTTGTAGAGCGTCCGTGGTAAAAAGTAACAACAACTGGGCAAAATTGGGGAAAGCCCCAATTTCTATAGTTAAATTCATGAGAAAATGGAGAAATTCTAGCAAGTGATGAGATATTCCTGATTTAATATCAATTCTAGCAAATTTGGATTTAGAATGGGTCAAATTTGAAGTTACAGTGAAGCCATGACAGATGGAGCGAGTTTAGTGGTCAAATTTCTCAATTTGTGAATTGATTTTGGATAAATTCATTCCAGAAAATTCAACTTACAACGATTTGTTGTTTCATAAGTTGAATTGGTGTTATCAGGGTGAAATTGAACGAATTTCATAGTTGCAAAATGTCTATGGTAAATTGGGGAAAACGTTAAGCAAAAGTCCCAATTTCTGCAGTGGAATTCACGAGGAATTGATGGACGTAAAATTGAATGTGCACAGGTGGGCGCACTAAAAATGCATGATGCGCAGTAAAATCTTGTGATATGTAAAAATTCAGCACCGTGCGACAAGATATTGGCATGTTGGTGCGTGCGGTAAATTTTGGTGCCGCACAGAAAAATGTTAGTGTGTAGGTGCGTGCGCTAAATTTCGGCGCCATGCGGAAAAATGTTGGTGTATAGGACCGCGCAATAAATTTAGCATTGTGCAATGTGCACACACATAATAATGATGCGCGTGGTGTGCTCAGTGATGGCAGAGCGCAGAGGAGCTTGGTTGGTGCGCGCACAGTATGAGTATAAGTTGTGACGCGACAATATAGTAAATGATGCATGTAGACTATAGGTGTGTGGTGGGGCGTATTAAACTTTGGCATGGGTCAGTGTGCTAAGTGAAATGCACACATAATATCAGTGTGCGGTACAAAAACTACGTGCGGTGGATATTGGCGCGTGACATAGAAGTAGTTTGCGCAAGTTATTAGCGCGACAAAGAAGTGATACACAGTGGTTTAAAAGTGTGAGAAGCACGATTTACCTTGTGTTGTTGTTGTGCATGGTGAATATGGTTTTACAGGTTGAAATTTGTGCATGCAAAGTCATTTGAAGGTTGAAAAACAACAAAAAACCAATGATTTTCTGCGATGTTTTATATCATTTGAACGCCATATTTTTGTAGTGTGTTTTTTGAGGCCCTTATGAGCATTTTTAGGCAATCAAAAACCACAAGAAAAGAGTGCCAAGGAACACTTTGTCTCTGCATCTCAAATAAAAGAGATCAGAGAGATATTTCTAATGGTGTAAATTGTTTGTCAAACACAACATTTTTGAGAAAGTTACATCACAAACAATGAAGTGTAAATTTTAAGACCCCACTAACTTCAAGAAGCCATAACGTTTTTCTCCGGAATCAGATTGAGGTGAAAAAGAAGTCATGGAAAGATATTGAGCCATAGAAGACAGTCCCAGATCTAAATTAAATTTCTGGGCATGTTAAAAGTGTTTAATATGGAAAATAAGGAACCTGTAGCATAACAATTACAATATGGTATTTTGGCCTAGAACTTTAGCCGATTGTAACTAGCAGCCTGGAATCCAGAAAATGGTGCAACTTGGACATAGTGTCCATAAGATGTATATGAGGAAACCCAATTGATATCCTATGGAAATTCCAAAGGAGTAGGTGCAAAACTACATATTTACAATGCAGAGTTGCACCAAGTTGAAAAATGAACAGAAAAATTAATGGACAAATTTCTAATAACCATAACTTTATGCTCAAGACTCAGAATTGAGCACGGGAGTAGGCGTTGGAAAGGTGTTGGAAAGTGGAATATAATTATCCACCCAAATTTTTTATCAAGGAATTCAATTTTCCAGGAAATCAAAATAAACAATTCTGATATATATTACTGAACCCAAAATGGTTCATATTCATGAAATAGTTGAAAACAGTTAGCTTGACAAAGTTTTGTTGGCTACACATTTTGAAGAGTTAACAACACTTAGATCAGTTCAAGATCAACATAGATTCTAGAGTAATGGAAGAGGCATGGGGTACTTACAGTCAGGAGGATGATATTATAGGGATGGATTTCCATTTAGGCATTGAAGGAACAAACTCCAATGGACATGGATATGAAAGGAATGAAAACATGAATATGGTAGAGACCATAAAAAATTTGCAGAAGAATGTTCAAAGCCATAAATATGATAATGAAAGGCTTAGGAAATCCAAAGAGTAGCAGGATTACTTCAACATGAAGTTATTGCAGAGCTTGAACATAATAGAAAAGAAATTGGACAAGGAGAGTGGCTCAAGCAAATCTGGAAGTCACAGGCCTCCTGATGAGAAAAGAAGAACCAGAAGTGTTAGCAGACATCACCATCACTCCTCAAGGCATTCCAATAAGAGAGAACACAAAAAATTGAGTCCATCCCCTGTCAGGAAGCAGAAGTGGTCTGGGGTGGATGAGCTACGAGGAGAAATGAACAAAATCAAACCTCCTACATTTGATGGTGAGAACAAGAAGGATGAAGATGCAGAGACATGGTTGTTGGGCATGAGAAAGTATTTTCAATTTCATAATTATTCTTCTCATGCAGAAGGTAGAATTGATATCTATAAACTCAAGGGAAAGACATCCATGTGGCGGGATCAGCTTGTGTAGGTGCAACACATTAAAGAGAAAAGTGTTACTTGGAGGGAATTCAAGAAGAATTTTGAGAAGAAATACTTGACTAAGATATACTATGACAAGAAAATGAAAGAGTTCTTTGAAATCAAGCTTGGAAGTGTGATAATAAATGAATATGAAAGAAGGTTTTTAGAACTGCTGAAGTATGTCTCTATCATCAAGGATGAGACAAAATATAGTATGATGATCCAAAGACATTGGAGGAGACCATAAGGTGAGTTAAATTCTTATATGATCAACAGAAATCAAGGCCAACTTTCGAAAAATCTTGGGAAGAAAAAAAGAAATTCAAGGTGGATCAGAGGAAGAAGGGATCTAAGCCACCATTCTTTAGAAATAATCCATAGGGAAAAAAAACTCCTAGAGAGTCTAGAGTGATTGAAATAGGGGGTCAAAGGCCAAGGTAGCCACCTACTCAATTTTGGGGTTATAAAGGGGATCATATGTTCAGAGATTGTCCTCACAAAGGTGAAAAAGGGAGAACTATTCACAATGTACAACAAGATGAAATAGTGGAGGACATGGACATAAATGTGCCAAGGATCTATGCAGCCCTAGAAAGCAAGCACGCAAAGTATCATTCACATATGATTGAAGTGGAAGGTATGATCAACAACCAAACCATTGCTATTTTAATTGATTCAGGAGCTAGTCATAGTTATATAGATCCTAAGATGGTGGAAAGTTTGCGTTTTCCAAGAAGCAAGCATGGGAAATCTTGGTTGGTGCAGCTGGCTAGAGGAGCCAAAATAAAAGTTAATGAGATGGTTAAGTCATGTCTTATGGACGTGAATGGACTGAACACCAGGGAAGATTTGAAAATTTTGCCTTTAGGTTCCTATGACTATCTAATTGGGATGGATTGGTTGGACCAACATCATTCCATCCTAGAATGTCATAACATGGCCTTTACTTGCTTGGATGAGGAAGGGACCCTAAGGAAGGTGCAGGGAATTCCCAAAGTAGTAGCCATCCAAGAAATTTCAACATTACAGCTGAAGAAATGTTACAAAAAAGGGTGTCAAAAATTTGCAACACATATGGAAGAGACACCTAAATATAAGGTGCCAAATTTGGAAGATTATGCAGTCTTGGAAAATTTTGAAGATGTATTCAGGGAGGTACTAGGACTACCCCCAAAGAGAGATATTGATTTCTCTATAAATCTAATGCCTAGAGCATCTCTAGTGTCAAAGACTCCTTACAGAATGAGTACACCAGAGTTGAAGGAGATGCAAATGCAACTTGAAGAGCTTCTGAAGAAGGGGTATATACACCCAAGTGTGTCACCTTGGGGTGCCCCAGTATTGTTTGTGAAGAATAAAGATGGAACGTTAATATTGTGCATTGATTTCAAACAATTGAATAAAGTGACTGTTAAGAACAAGTATCCTTTGCCAAGGATTGATGATATTTTTGATCAATTGAAGGATGGAAAGATCTTTTCAAAGATAGATTTCAGGTCAAGATACCATCAGGTAAGGATTAACGAGGAATATATCAACATGATTGCCTTCAGGACAAGGTATGGTCATTATGAGTTCATAGTGGTTCCATTTGGGTTGTCAAATGCACCAGCTGTTTTCATGTGCCTAATGAATGGTGTTTTCTGAGAATATTTAGACAAGTTTGTCATTGTATTTTTGGATGAAATTCTTATATAATCTAAGTCAAAAGAAGAGCATGAACATCATTTAAGGATGGTGTTTCAAGTGTTAAGGGAGCATCAGTTGTATTCCAAGTTGAGGAAGTGCTCATTTTATCAAAATAAAATTCATTATTTGGGGCATATCATTACAAAGGATGGGATATCAGTGGATCCTGAGAAGATAGAAGCCATTAGAGAATGGTCAGTGCCAAAGAATGTGACAAAGGTCAGATCATTCATGGACCTTGCAGGCTACTAAAGGAGATTTATTGAAGGATTCTCAAAGATTGCACACCCAATCACTTCCTTACAAATAAAGGGTGTGAAGTTTCAGTGGACATTGGATTGTGAAAAGAGTTTCCAACACTTGAAACAATTATTAACAAGTGTTCCAAAACTAAGGATTGTAGACAAAAGTGAAGACTTCATTGTATGCACAGATGCATGTAAAGAGGGACTTGGTGGAGTCCTTAGTAAAAATGGGTTTGTTATATGCTATGAATCAATGAAGTTGAAGGAGGATGAAAGACACTATGCCACTCATGATTTGGAGTTGGCAGCCTGTTGATGGGCGAAATTGACCGCTCGTCAACTGGAGGAGTGAATCTGGTCTGGGGTTGTCTAATTAACCCAATCCATTTGGATTAATACACTCTGACGGGTTTAGTGGCTCCGTTGGCCAATCTAAGTCCTAAAGAAAGCGAAAAAACAAAACTAAAGAAAATGCAATAACTTGATGAATAACAATCACTGAAAAGTATATATTGATCTAATATATATTTTGAGTTAAACTGACTAATATTTATAAAATAACTCTACTTATTATATGTACAGTATGTAAAAATGATTTTGTTTCTAATGTATATATATAACATTTACAAAATACGAATTTTAATCTAAATCCACGAAAATCGAATCTAAATTGATTTTTTAAACAACAGTAAAACTAATGTTTAATCTGTTTATACTCTAGAAATGGAATATCAAACTGTCTAATTGAAAATAGGAATAACAGATAGTAGAAGATGTTTTAACTACAAGAAATTTCTCTATTCATTAAACTAATGGAATCAAACTAATAAACTGACCTGTTACCGCATCCAATATTTGTTCAGTGTGTAACATCCAATCTCCCTGTCTGATGAGGTAAACCCGCAACAGATCCTACAATTGCTTCTCATAAATGTGAATCAATAATGATTGAATTCGAATGATGGAACATATAAGAGATACGATCACAACAATCTCATAATTTCACAAGCAGCCACATTAAGATAAATCCTGCTGTGAGAACTTGTATATAAACGTTCGACAAAAGATAAATATAAATCTCTTAATTCAAGTTCGAACAAAATAATTGTTGTGTGTTAAATTTGGAACATAAAACATGGATAATATATAAATTTTTATCATATCAATTTGTAGTAAACCATGGCAGTGAAAGCAATCATAATCTAATTACAAATTGAAACAATCATGACTTGAATAAAACCACAATATGGAAAAGCTAAAGCTGTGACCAATACTATATTTCATTCAAGTCTGTAAATAAAAAATCCATAGTCTTGCCCTAGGCAGAGATGATTTCCAGTTTACAAAGTAACATGCTTATATAGGTTCCAGGAACAAAATGTTTCCTGTTGTAATATCAAATTTATTCCAAAAATATGGGGGATGCAACCTCCCTGATTTTACTTGATATCAAAATACCAACAACCTAATCTATTTACTAAAAACATAAAGATGGTATGGCTAGGATATCCCAACATTGCTTCATATCTTCTTGAAAATCATAGGTTCCTGAAAACAAATAAAAATGGGAAGATTTTAGATGTGTTTTCAATTGTCAAAACAAGCATTTCGAATTTTTCTAACTGGCTACAGAATCTTACGATTTTGTAGCTAGTTATAATTACTACTACAATCATATTTTATTCAACAAACAAAACAAACTAATTTTTATAAGAAAAGTAATCTATTCAAACAAATCATATACCCTAAATTGAGAGTGACAAAATCATGCTAAACTTGAAAAAGATCATACCTCAAATCATGGGATTAAAACATATCAAGCAATCTTGGAGTTTACTATTGCTGTCACTGCCTCTTCATTCTTAAAAATGACAGATCCTGTAGTTTTTAGGCATTTTTCCTTTGCTCGAGCTGTGGATTGGAGTCTACTATTCTTGTTTGTTAATGAATCCACTTGGTCTTTAAAAAATTTAAGCTGGGACTGTAGTAAAGGTACATCCATATAATACCTATCGATCCAGGATCGACATTCATTACACTGTGGCTGTAGAGACTATGCATTGACACTGATAGCATTAACGATTGGAGAATCGTCCAAGTGACATGTAGGTTTATCACATAATCGGATTCTAGGAAATTCAGGATTATCCTTTAGACATGGAGGAAGGTTACTAACATAATCGTAGGGTCTGTCAGGGCAAAGTCCATATGACAATGGATACTCTTCACCCAAGAACCTTTCAATTTCCAAATCTGAGTCTTCACTTAATTCAATCGTATTTTTTGTGTCTGCACAGGGTTTGGATTTGTTTCAAGCACATCATGAAATCAAATGGATAGGCCTTTTATTCTTGTAATTAACATCGACGCTACCCTTAAGCTTCTTCCCTGTGGGTTTTTTAGCAGTCTTAGTGAAAATGTTAGGGTGCGAACCCGATTGATTGTATAGTTGAGTAACATCAAGGTAGGTTGAGGGTTCAATATTAGGAGCAAGATCAAAGGGCAGGAGTGGTGGAGAAGAGGCTGTAGTGTTCACGAGGGTTTCTTTTATAATAGACTTATCAACCTGTCCCAACTCACTATTGCCAAAGCCATTTTGTAAAATAAAAGCATCCCAACAATCGTTGTGTAATTGCAACTGATGCTCAAGGATAATCTTAATTAAACCATGATGGAATAAAATCGAATCATACCTCTACCTCCTAAACCGTTTCCCCATCTTGTAGAGGCTTCTAAGAAGGAAGTAGGGCATATTCAACGGGAAGTCAATGAAACTCATAAGCAATCACATATGATACAGGAAAACCAACCCAAATATTCCTTCACATGTAATGAACTATTTGAAAATAGGAAGAAGATCACGCCACCTAGGTTTTAGAGATGAGACAGGCATACCTCAATCACAACTAGTGATTTTCTATGAGGTGAACATCAAAGACCAGGGGACCTCTTCAACTTTTGCGTTCTTGAACCATATTTGCCCGACAGTTAGTAAACCCATAGCTTGGCTTAAAAATTCTTCAGTCACCTCTAGCTACACGTCACTTATCTTTGCTCTACAACCATCGAAGGTCAATGCGAACTCTTGGGCAACTCTTAGATTGAAACCCTTAAACTTTTCAATGAACAAATGCTAACCGTTCCTTTCTAAATTGTCCCTAGCGTTGTCATACGATAATAAGGTTTGGATGCCATTGGGCTCAATCCTTACCACTGGAGCCATGGAGAATAGAAGGGAATCAACATAGAACTCAGAGGTAGGGTTTCATAAAAAAACACAGAGCCATAGCCCCGAGTTCCACAAAACAATGCGATGACAGTCCAAACGGTAGGCATAGGCATTAATAACCATGCGTGGGAATGAAATCCTGAAACCCGAGACCATGCAGAGCAGTAATAGCATGTTGTACTTCATATGAAACCTTGGCATATGGGTACGTATAAGGATGTCAACACTTGAAAACCATAGAACGCACATTCATGACTTGATTACAAAGGTAAATGTATCAAATAAACATTGAATAATTAAAAGTTTTATGAATCAAAACCCCATTAATATTAATCAAATATTAATTAGTGGAGGTCTTTCACTCATGTAACCAAGGCACGTTTAGGACCAAGGGGTTATAATCAAATAAAACAATCATGTTCATAGCAAAATACGACAATTCGATAATAGACCACATGAAAAGTTTTCCTTTAATAAAAAATCGAAGCAAAGTGTCAATTCCAGCTGCGAGTTTTCATGCTTACAGTCATGAAAACAAAGTCGAAAGGAAGATATGTGAAAAGCGACAAGTGACAAGTGTCGTTTTGTGATAATGGTCATGACGAGTAATGAAAATTTAGAGACCCTGTGTAGGTAGCTTATAAACAATAGAAATTATATTATTGCTGCCAACAATGGAGACACGCTGGGAGAAGAAATTATCTCTGCCAAATGAATGAGTTCAAATCAGGATAATCAGAAAAAACTTCGAATCAAAAATAACCAAAAATCTGTTTGAACATCGTAAACAATTATAATGCATTCCAGTTTCAGATTACTGTTATTTTAAAGAGACGAAAACTGACAAAAATCTTAACAGAAGAGAGTCACGATATTAAAGTTAAAATCTTCAATACTGTTGACAGAGCCGCTGCTGCCAGCAGGCGTCCATAGCCTCAACAAGGATGTCAATTAACCCACTCTGATATCTGTATCTTGCCAAGAATTTCCAGATCAGAACAAAGGACATTTAAGGTCAAAACATAATCCATATCTGAGAATTTTCATATACTTGGCATTGCTTCGCTACCAGCGGGCCTGTTCAGTACCCCGATGAAGTTATCTTGGCGTCATGCATTTATTTACCCACTGCCAACATACCTGTTCAGTATCCGGACGGGTTTACAAGCACTTCCCACAGCTCTCTGAAAATTTATTTAGTTTTTTAAAGATTTTAATAGAGCGGGTTGACGCTGAAAATCTTGGTTTTTGGACATGTCTTAGTAAATTGCAGACCTTGAAGAAATTTCTTAGTTGTCCTTCGTTAAGATATATAAATAATTTGTTAATAAAACTGACTTTCAAGAGCAGGGAGACATCTCTGAGTTGTTCTCTTAAGGATCAGGGGCAGCGTAAAAAGAATTTTTATGGATTATCATGAATACCTTCAGTGGTAGATTGAAATGAAGAAATGATTTTCAAACAAGAAGTTATCTTTAACACGGTTGCAAACTCAGAAAAATATCACAATTGATGTTTAAACAACTTTCAACAGTCATTTTAGAGGGGAAATTTTTCTGTTCTCTTCGTCTGAGCTAGCCCATGATGCAGGCATGTGTGTTTCAAAAATAAAGACTGATAATCATAAAGGAAAAATCAAAACAAACCGGAAAAGAAAAACAAACATCAAACAAAACAAAAAATATTTACACAGTGTACATGGGAGTGTCATCAGGCAAAGTACCTTTTTAGAGCTTGTCCATTCACCAGAAAGGTGTCTGACTGTCCCTCTAAATTTTGTAATCGGAAGGAACTGGGACTGAATTTCTTAGCAATTAAAAATGGTCCCAACCACAAGTTCTAAAACTTTGTAGGCTCTCCTTTTCCCTCATGAGGTTTGTCCCATTTTAGAACAAGGTCACCTACCTCAAAATTTCTATCAGAGGCAGAATTGGAATCAAACCAGTTTTTAACAATGAGTTGATGTTGATCCAATTTCTATTTTGCTTGAGCCCTCACTTCTTCTAATTTTATCAAAGCATTAATTCGACTCTCCAAAGGGGGATAGTCCTCTTCCTGTACTTTCTGCGATAACTACAGATATGGAAGAAGGACATGTGGTGGAAGAATTGCCTCCCTGCCGTAAATGAGAAAGAAAGGTGAGTTACCCACAACAGTTTTAGGAGTTACTCTATCAGCCCAGGTTGCGTTTAACAATGTGTTATGCCAATTTTTATGGTTTTTGGAGACCGTTCTCTTGATAATTTTGATCAGATTTTTATTAGTCGATTCTGCCAAATTGTTACCTTGGGGGTAATAGCTCACAAAATATTTTAATTTAATTCCTTTTTCTAGAGAGAAATCACTCATTTCAAGAGACAAAAAATAAGAAGCATTATCAAATACCAAGCATTCAGGGATACCAAAATGAGTAATAATATTTGAATTCAGGAAGGATATTACCTGAATGGTATTTACAGCTTTTAATGGGGCAGCCTCATACCACTTGGTGAAGTAATCTGTGGCTGTTATGATATATTTATGCTATTGCGAGGATGGTGGATTGATTGGGCCTATAATATCTAGACCCCACTGCTGAAAAGGGGAGTCTACCGAAACTGGTTGCAAAGGGAAAGATGGTTTCTGTATTCGTCCATATGCTTTTTGAAAAATCACACACTTGCGACATAAAGCATGAGCATCTTTAAAAGGGGTAGGCCAATAATAACCTGCTCTTAATACTTTATTTGAAGTGGTGTCTCCACCAAAATTCCCACCAGCTTCTCCTGCATGCAATTCCAATAAGACTTTTTCTGCTTCATCTTTATCAAGACAACGCATTAGTACTCCATCAAAATTTTGACGAAACAAAATACCATTAATTAGTTGAAAAGAAGAAGATTTTAATCTTAGTGCTCTCCTTTTTGTGGGATCAAAGTGACAGGGAGATAATCCGTGTATAAGACAAAATTTTATGTCATCATACCAAGGACTAACATGGTTTTGTGCACAACATACTTGATTATGATAGTGTTGTCCTGGATTTAACATATCATTTTCCTCTTGCTGTCCTATAGCTGAATCAATGACCAATTTGCATAACCCTTGGCCTCTTACAATTTGTGCAGGGGTGATTTCTATGTCATACTCTTGCAAGGATGTGACCCAATTCACCCTTTTTTCACCTAGTTCTTTCTGTACTAACAGATTTCTGACAACTGGGTAAGGGACAATGATTTTTGTCCTAGATTTCAACAGATAAGATTGGAAGTGCTTTACTTCTTTGAAAACAACGTAGGATTTCTAATCTACTGCTGGGTAATTAAGTTCCGCCCCCTTGAAGGCTGAGCTCATAAAGGCAATCGAGACTTCATTGTTTTCAGTGTTCTTTTGAGTTAGCACGACAACGTATGAACGGTCAGAGGCAAAAGTGTAGAGGGTGAAGTCTTGGTAAAAGTCGGGGCTCATTATAGAAGGAGCGTCTATTATGGCCTTTTTATTGAATCAAAAGCCTGGCTTTCTAAAGGTCCCCAATGGTACTGTACATCCTTTTTTATTAGGTTTTGTAATGGTCTCACCATTTCTGAAAAGCTGGGGACAAATTTCCTAACAAAGTTTATCGGGCCTAAGAAAGATTGCATGGAATTTTTTGACGAGGGAGGGGGTAGTTTTGAAATGAACTGAGTTCTTTTTGGGTCGATAATCATCCCTTCACTCAATATAATGAATCTGAGGAGTTTACCTTGTTCTACTACGAAGATAGATTTTTTAGGATTCAAAGAAATGACGTACTTACGACATCGCTGTAGAATGGATCTTAAATGAGCTAGATGATCTTCTTTATTTTTTGAGAAGACAGTGACGTCATCCCGATAAACTACCACAGATTGATTGATTAAGCCTCGGAAAGAAATGTCCATCGCTCTATGAAAAGTGGCACCGACGTTTATGAGTCCAAAGGGCATCTTTCTATAAGTGTAGGTGCCCCATGGAGTGTGGAAGGTGGTTTTGAGTTGGTCTGGAGGAGACATCAAGACTTGGTTATACCCTGAAAAACTATCTAACAATGATAATATTTCATAACTAGATACCTGTTGAAGGATCTGTTCCATGGGAAAGATAGGGTAGTTGTTTTTATCAGAAGCTCGGTTAAGATTTTGGAAATCAACACATAGTCGGATTTCACCACTCTTCTTTCGGACAGGGACAATATTAGAGACCCATTATGTGTGCCTAACTGGGAAGATTATCTTAGCATTCAAGATTTTGTTTAATTCCTTCTTGACCGTTGGTTCGAGTTTTGGGTGCATTTTCCTTAACTTTTGTTGAAAAGGTTGGGTTTGGGGTTTCATGGGAATAACGTGTTGTATGATGTTAGGATCAAAGGTTTTTAGGTCGTCGTACGTCCAAGAAAAAAAATCTTTGAATTCTTTAAACAACTTAATAAACACTACTTTTTCTTTCTCAGAACACCCCACCCCTAAATTAATGCAATGTGGATTGTCTTTAGTTCCCAAATTTACCTTTTCATGCGTCAAAGAGGAACTATTCATTTTACAATTCACTGATTTTCTGAACTTGTCGTGAACATCATAAAATTTTTCTAATCTAACTACATATTTTGGGATAGAGTTTACCATGTCTAATGAAGATTCTGGAGATCTTGGATCTGGTATTACCGTGAAGTCACGAAGATTTTCGTCATGGGTACCTTCATCGATCACCGCGCCCTGGAACGTTTATTCCATATGCAGAAAACTTATGATGTGTTGATCGTCATCGAAGACTCTCCAATTTGTGATGTTGTCTGGGATGGATGGTCTGAACAACATTTCGATGGAGAATGCATTCGAAGATAAGCATTCTGCAGGAATTTTTTTTGAAGCGACATTAGCTAACAAATCAACTTCCGAATTATTCAATCTAGGAATAGAATTTATGTTAAATGCAGAGAACTTATTCATTAGATTCCATACCTCAGTTTGGTAGCTTTTAAGGTGCGGAGATAAACAGTGGATATAATTTTTTACCTGTCTAACCATGATTTCCAAATCACCAAAGACAGTGAAATTTTGAATGTTCAGATCTAATGCTTTTCTGAGGCCTTGCAGGAGTGATTCGTATTCGACTGTGTTGTTTGTACATTCAAATTCTAACTGACAAACAATCAGAGTCTTATTACCTGCTGGATCGATGAGAACGCAACTTGCATCAACTCCTTCCTTGGATTTTGACCCATCAAAGTACATAGACCATATTTGATTTTCATCGGTTGCATGTGTCCACTAAGAAGAAGTTGTTGGTTGCGTATATGTCAAAATTTTAGATTGTTGTTCCGGGTTAGTGATAGTAGAAGTTTTGGCCATGCAATTACCGAAAAAAGTATCCATCCCCTGTATTTTGGGCGAATCAGTAGAATGAGTGAATGGTTCATTGGGATCATTTAAATCAGTCACCGTGAACTTCAGATAACGTTCATGATTTACCTTTATTCTGTTGGGCTTTCCATTCTCTGGCAGCCACAGGTGAGACCAATCCGTCGCAAAATAGCCATGTAATTGTTCTGACCAGTCTCTACTTAAAAACAAACCATAAACTTTTGGGATGTCTACAACAATAATATCAATCACTTGATGAACTTTAGGATTAGACGACAATCTTATAAGCACATTTCTTAATTCGCCTATCACTTTAACACTAGTTCGATCAAGCTGGATAATTTTCAAGATGGATGGTTGAACTTCAGCATTAATCTTTTGAAAAACAGACCAAGGAATTACGTTAGATGACGCACCTGAGTCTACCATAGAATTATGTACATTCCTATTGAAAACTTCAAAAGTTAACAAAAATGGAGGGACATTTCTGCGAGTATTAACAGTGGAAGTTTGCTGCTTTTTACTCGCGACCTCTGAAACTGGTTTATCTACATTTGTTACATTATTTATAGGAAGGTCTCTTTTCTCATGAGGATCAGATGTGGTTTTGGCAAAGGTCTTCTGAGAAATTTTTGGGTTGTTTTGAATACCTTTGTTACTGCTCGGATTGCTATTTTTGCTATTCTCTGCAATATTTTGTAGCATTTTTTGCAGAAGAAAAGGGAATTTTAATAATTCGTAAACAGAGATATTCACCCTAATATTTTTTAGATCCTCAACCAAATCATAATCCAAAATTGGGTTTACTCAATTCTATTTAGTCTTAGTTGATTTAGACTGCTTTGGAGGCAAAGTCGTAGTGATTTTAGAATAAGGCTTATTTGTTGTCTTGCTCCTAGTATTGTAAGGGTGCACTGTTTCAAAATTAGCTTGAAAAATGCTATCTAAAAAATGTCTGAAAATATTCGGAGAGGATTCATCTTCTTCTACCGTTTCTTGTTCGTCTACTTCTTTAGGAACCTTGGGAGGAATCAAGTTATCGTGTGCTTCTAGGATCATTTGAATAGAAAATTGCAGGCTTTCTAGATTTAGGCCTTCAGTATTTGAATAAGGTCGGTTGGTGGGAAAAGGCTTCCTAAAAGGGGGTTAGTAAGGCCCTTTGCTCAAAGAAGATTCTTCAACTGTTCTTTTCAAATCTATAACTTGGTTGGACAATTTTTGAACGACTTTATGTAAGTTTTCTAAATCTGAGCTTTCAGGTTGAGCTTTGTTTTGGGAAGGTCTAGGGAGGATTTCGATTTTCTTTTCGGAAGATGAACTAGTCTCTGTCTCTTTTCTAGTAGTGTCTTTTAAACTGAGAAGGTCTTTCTTGATCTGACTGGCCTCTTCGAAGGCTTCTAACAATGTGGCTTTCTTGGATCTCTTTACCCAAATGGCTATGTTTTTATGTAATGCTTTTGTATAATATGCGATAATAAGATTCTCGGCAGGCATTGAATTCGTAGGGATCCTGTTCTTTAGTGTTAAGAACCTTTGATTAAAGTCTTTGATATTTTCTTTGGGGTTCATTTTTAAACTAGAAAGCTCCATGACTAGAACTTTAGGAGACTTGTCGTGTCCGGACTTCTCAAGGAGACATGATTCAAATTTCTCCCATGACACGATGGTGTGGGGCTGTTGGGAAAAGTACCAAGTAGAGGCATTGCCTTCAAAGGTGTAGGGAAACAATATGCAGACTACGTCTTCGTTCTCAACACTACGGAGTCTAATGGCTAACATAAACTTTTTGATGTGATCTTCAGCGATCTATTTGGAGTCTGGGTCAAATTTAGGGAGCCATTTCTCCGGGTGATTGGGTAAAGGATGCTGAGGCCCAAGTATGGCCACTGCGTCTTGGTCGAGCCAGGGTCTAGCGGGATTGTTCAGGTTGGCCATAGGTGTGGGTGGTGTCGAAGGATGAGATGAGAAACTGCCTTCGTTAGAGGATTCTTGTCCAGAAGAAGAAGGAGATGAAGGAGGTGGTGATGGTGGTATACCAGATCCTCCTGTTGCAGGAGTGGGGATTGGATCTGTAGGGTTTAAGGTAAGGTCAGTACCTCCAAGTTTTTCTTTGATATTAGAGAAGTCTAATGGTTGATTCAAAGGTCATTTTGGTTGTCTTATACAGGCTAAGGCACTGTGCGTTCTTATGAGAGATTGTCGAACAATCTCTTGTATGTCACCACCTGTAGGATTTGGAGTTACTGGTTCAACTATAATCCGTAGATCATCGTTTTATGTGGTTGCTGTTTGAGGGACAATGTTGTCGTCTGAACGAATTCTAGTTACTATAGGTGAGTGGGTAGGTGGTGGAGGAGTCTTACGACCTCCTCGTGCCATTAATAGTTTTCAGACCCTCCTTCTAGCGCCATTTGTTGACGGGCGAAATTGACCGCTCGTCAACTGGAGGAGTGAATATGATTCGGGGTTGCCTAATTACCCAAGCCATTTGGATTAATCCACTCCGACGGGTTTATCGGCTCCATTGGCCGATCTAAGTCCTAAAGAAAGAGAAAAAACAAAGCTAAAGAAAATGCAATAACTTGATAAATAAAAATCACTGAAAACTATATATTGATCTAATATATATTTACAGTTAAACTGACTAATATTTATAAAATAACTCTACTTATTATATGTACATTATGTAAAAATGATTCTGTTTCTAATGTATATATAAAATTTACAAAATACGAATTTTAATCTAAATCCGCGAAAATCGAATATAAGTTGATTTTTTTAAACAACAGTAAAACTAATTTTTAATCTGTTTATACTCTAGAAACGAAATATCAAACTGTCTAATTGAAAACAGGAATAACAGATAGTAGAAGATGTTTTAACTACAGGAAATTTCTGTATTCATTAAACTAATGAAATCAAACTAATAAACTGACTTGTTACCGCATCCAATATTTGTGCAGTGTGTAACATCCAATCTCCCTGTCTGATGAGGTAAACCTGCAACAGATCCTACAATTGCTTCTCATAAATGTGAAGCAGTAATGGTTGAATTCGAATGATGGAACATATAAGAGATATGATCACAACAATCTCATAATTTCACAAGCAACCACATTAAGATAAATCTTGCTGTGAGAACTTGTATATAAACGTTAGACAAAAGATAAAGATAAATCTCTTAATTCAAGTTCGAACAAAATAATTGTTGTGTGTTAAATTTGGAATATAAAACATGGATAATATATAAATTTTTATCATATCAATTTGTAGTAAACCACGACAGCGAAAGCAATCATAATCTAATTACAAATTGAAACAATCATGACTTGAATAAAACCACAGTATGTAAAAGCTAAAGCTGTGACTAGTACTATATTTCATTCAAGTCTATAAATGAAAAATCCATAGTCTTGCCCCAGGCAGAGATGATTTCCAGTTTACAAAATAACATGCTTATATAGGTTCCAGGAGAAAAATGTTTCCTGTTGATAATATCAAATCTGTTCCAAAAATATGGGGGATGCAACCTCCCTGATTTTACTTGATATCAAAATACCAACAACCTAATCTATTTACTAAAAGCATAAAGATGGTATGGCTGGGAGATCCCAATAGTGCTTCATATCTCCTTGAAAATCATGGGTTCCTGAAAACAAATAAAAATGGGAAGATTTTAGATGTGTTTTAAATTGTCAGAACAAGCAATTCAAAATTTTCTAACTGGCTACAGAATCTTACGATTTTGTAGCTAGTTATAATTACTACTACAATCATATTTTATTCAACAAAAAAAACAAACTAATTTTTATAAGAAAAGTAATCTGTTCAAAAAAATCGTATACCCTAAATTGAGAGTGAAAAAATCATGCTAAAATTGAAAAAGATCATACCTCAAATCATGGGATTAAAACATATCAAGCAATCTTGGAGTTTACTATTGCTGTCGCTGCCTCTACATTCTTAAAAATGACAGATCCTGTAGTTTTTAGGCGTTTGTCCTTTGCTTGAGCTATGGATTGGAGTCTACTGTTCTCGTTTTTTAACGAATCCACTTGGTCTTTCAAAGATTTAAGCTGGGACTGTAGTAAAGGTACATCCATATAATACCTATTGATCCAGGATCGACATTCATTACACTGTGGCTGTAGAGACTGTGCATTGTCATTGATAGCATTAAGGATTGGAGAATTGTCCACGCGACATGTAGTTTTATCACAAAATCGAATGCCAGGAAATTCAGGATTATCCTTTAGACATGGAGGCAGGTTACTAACATAATCGTAGGGTATTTTAGGGCAAAGTCAATATGACAATGGATACTCTTTGACCAAGAACCTTTCAATTTTCAAATATGAGTCTTCACTTAATTCCATTGTATTGTTTGTGTCTTCACAGGGTTTGGATTTGTTTCGAGCACATCATGAAATCAAACGGCTAGGCCTTTTATTCTTGTAATTAACATCGACGCTGCCCTTAAGCTTCTTCCCTGTGGGTTTTTTAGCAGTCTTAGTGAAACTCTTAGGGTGTGAACCCGGTTGATTGTCTAGTTGAGTAACATCAAGGTAGGTCGAGGGTTCAATATTAGGAGTAGGATCATAGGGCAGGAGTGGTGGAGAAGAGGTTGTAGTGTTCACGAGGGTTTCTGTTATAACAGACTTATCAACCTGTCCCAATTCACTATTTCCAAAGCCATTTCGTAAAACAAAAGCATCTCAACAATCGTTGTGTAATTACAACTGATGCTCAAGGATAATCTTAATTAAACCATGATGGAATAAACTCGAATCAGACCTCTGCCTCCTAAATCGTTTCCCCATCTTGTAGAGGCTTCTAAGTAGGAAGTAGGGCATATTCAATGGTAAGTTAATGAAAATCATAAGCAATCACAGATGATACAGAAAAACCAACCCAAATCTTCCTTCACACGTAATGAACTATTTGAAAATAGAAAGAAGATCATGCCACCTAGGTTTAAGAGATGAGACAGGCATACTTCGATCCCAACCAATGATTTTCCGTGAGGTGAACGTCAAAGACCAGGGGACCTCTTCAACTTTTGCGTTCTTGAACCATTTTTGCCCGGCAGCTTGTAAACCCATAGCTTGGCTTAAAAATTCTTCAGTCACCTCTAGCTGCACGTCACCTATCTTTTCTCTGTAGCCATAGAAGGTCAACGCGAACTCTTCGGCACCTCTCAGATTGAAACCCTTAAACTTTTCAATGAACAAACAACAACTGTTCCTTTCTAAATCGTCCCTGGCGTTGTCATACGATAACAAGGTTTGGATGCCATTGGGCTCAATCCTTACCACTGGAGCCATGGCAAACAGAAGGGAATCAACATAGAACTCAGAGGTAGGGTTTGATAAAAAACCATAGAGCCATAGCCCCAAGTTCCACAAAACAACGCGATGACAATCCAAATGGTAAGCAGAGGCATTAATCACCATGTGTGGGAATGCAATCGTGAAACTTGAGACCATACAGAGCAGTTATAGCATGTTGTACTTCATATGACACCTTGGCATATGGGTATGTATAAGGATGTAAACACTTGAAAACCATAGAACGCACATTCATGACTTGATTACAAAGGTAAATGTATCAAATAAACATTGAATAATTAAAAGTTTTATGAATCAAAACCCCATTAATATTAATCAAATATTAATGAGTGGAGGTCTTTCACTCATGTAACCAAGGCACGTTTAAGACCAAGGGGTTATAATCAAAGAAAACAATCATGTTCATAGAAAAATACGACAATTCGATAATAGACCACATGAAAAGTTTTCCTTTAATAAAAAATTGAAACAAAGTGTCAATTCTAGCTGCGAGTTTTCATGCTTACAGTCATGAAGACAAAATCGAAAGGAAGATATGTGAAAAGCGATAAGTGGCAAGTGTCGTTTTGTGACAATGGTCATGACGAGTAATGAAAATTTAGAGACCCTGTGTAGGCAGCTTATAAACAATAGAAATTATATTATTGCTGCCAACACAACCATAGTGCATGTCCTGAGGAAATTGAGACACTACCTCATGGGGAAAAGGTTTGAGCTAAGAATAGACCATAATGGTCTGAAATATTTATTTGATCAGCCAACTCTAAATGCTAGACAAAATAGATGGTTAGAATTTCTAAGTGAATATGACTTTGATATAAATCATATCAAGGGAAAAGAGAACAAAGTGGCTAATGCACTCAGCAAAAGATTACATGAATTGCATGACACAACTGTTAGCATGTACCAATCAGATTTGAAAGAAATAATTACAGAGGCTGCCAAATCAGATTTGCAATACAAGGAATTAGTAGGAAAATTACAACAGGGTAATTTACAGTAGAAAATCAAGGAATATAAGCTAGATACTGATGAAATTCTCATGTACATGGGCATAATTTATGTACCAAATTCTCAGGAATTGAAAAACCTGATATTGAGAGAAATGCATAATGTTCCTTATGCTGGGTACCCAGGATATCAAAAAACTATTGCAACTGTCAAGAGACAATATTATTGGCTAGGCATGAAGAAAGAGGTTGCTGATTTTATTGCCATATGTTTGGAATGTCAAAAAGTAAAGGCTGAGCATAGACACCTAGCTAGTTTTCTACAACCATTACCCATTCCTGAGTGGAAATGAGAAGTTGTAACAATGGATTTCATCACCAAACTTCCCAGAACAAACAAGCAACATGATTCTATCATGGTAGTGGTGGATATGCTTACTAAAGTTGCCCATTTTGTTCTAGTTAAGCTCACTCACAAGGAAGAGAACATTGTTGATGTTTATATGAAAGAAATTGCCAGATTACATGGCATACCCAAGACAATTGTGTCTGACGGAGATCCAAAATTTATGTCAAAATTTGGAAGGGATTATTTAATGGATTTGGAACAAATTTGAATTTTAGTACAACTTATCATCCAAAATCAGATGGGAAAACATAGAGGGTGAATCAAGTGATTGAATATATGTTGAGGATGTATGTGATGGATAAACCATCAAAATGGGAAGACTACCTACACTTGGTAGAGTTTGCTTACAACAATGGGTACCAAGCATACCTAAAGATGAGCCCATTCTAGGCACTTTATGGCAGAAAGTGCAACACACTAGTAAGATGGGATAACCCAGTAGGCAGAGCAGTGGTTGGGCCAGATTTGCTCAAGGAAATGGAGGAGAAAATGATAAAAATAAAACAAAATTTAAAGGCTTCCCAAGATAGGCAGAAAAGTTATGCTGATAAGGGAAGAACTCACAGGGAATTTAAAGTGGGTGATCATGTATTTTTGAAAGTGAAGGCCAACAAAAGTTCCCTGAAGTTGGGAAATTGTTCAAAGTTGGCAGCTCGCTATTGTGGGTCGTTTGAAATCCTAGATAGGATTGGTCCAGTAGCTTATATGATTGCATTGCCCGCGTCAATGTCTGTTCATAATGTATTCCATGTATCATTACTCAATAAATATATACCTGATGCTAATCATGTTATTGATTGGAATGTGATTCAGGAAGATCAAGAAGGCATTTTTCAAGAGCATCTGGTACACATTCTAGACCGAAAAATAAAACATCTCCGAAATCTAGCCATAGTGCTTGTAAAGGTCCAATGGACCTGGTATGGTCCTGAAGATGCTACTTACAATTCAGGCAAAATACCCGCATCTTTTTGAGGATTTTTGAAATTTTGTTGTATATCGATACATGATGCACTGAGGACAGTGCATAAATAAGGGGAGGGGATTGTAATATCCCTAGGCCGAACCCAATTGTAAATTTAAATGCAAATGTACTTAAGCTGGTGAGATGTTTGATATCATTTTGTATGAACATTTCATGGCATAGTGCGCACATGTACTGCACAGTAAAATGAGGAAGTTTTCACATTCCTGGATACCACGCACAACAACTTGAGTGTGCACAACATTGAAGCCAAGGAGCCTTTGTATATATGTTTCATTTTATCGGCTGGTGAGCCAGTTATTATAAGCTATAATGCTTATGTTTTGATTAGGCTGGAGAGCCTAGATGTTAAAGGCCAGTGCACTTATTGTTGTATATGTCTCATAATTAATTTAAAATACATCGTTGCGTTCAGACCGACCATGATAAAGGAGTATGGGGGACTAAAATCTACTGGTTAGGGAAAGGGAGGGGCCTAAAATTTAAGGAAAAGGTCTAAGCTAGGGAGCTTAAGACAAAAAGGAATATTATATTAATATTTCTTAAATCATAAAGTATGGATAATTATTTTATTCTAAGTTCTAAAGTTGGGGACAAGTGGGGACAAAGTAGCTCCCAACATGACAAGTGACAAGTTGGGGACATGCATACATATTGTTGGGACTTAGTTCATTTTCCCATCTTTTCTATCATTCTTCCCATCATTCCTTCCATCATCCAGTCATCTAGTCAATCATCCATGAGTATGCACACTCCCATAGAGCTATCCTTCGTATCTTCATGAATGTACCTAAACCAGTATCCATAGCCTTTTCTATTGGTGTAGCTGGTTAGCTTGGGAGCTCGACTGAAGAAGCAGGTTGTTAGGCCCATGGGATATTGAAGAGGCGGGTTGTCAGGCCCGCGAACAATTCTCTGGGTGAGATAATTGTCGGGAATTGATTTCCTAAAGGTGCTAAACTACAACTATAGTGCTCTGAGACTTCCTGTCCGACCTGTTGCTGAAGCCTGAAAAGGAAGTGGGGCAGCTGAAGGACTGTTGAGAAGATAAGGGGCACACTTCCTAGGTGGGGCATGCATGTGGGGAATGAGGGAATGTAGGTTGTTAGTTTGAGTTGGCACCTGAGATGGAGTCTTTCCTGTTGTCTATGAGCCTTTAGCTTGGTTAGGAATCCCTTTACCTGGGTGGAGTTTAGTCCTAGCTCGGGGGTGACTCACTGTTGAGAGTGATGAACAATGTGGTCTAAGGCTGGGAGGTTCATGGAAGGTCTGCACATAGTTGGTGACATTCTTACCAAGATAAGTACCAATTGTGTGATAAATTTACATACTGCATTGTTCTTTACGTGCTTATTTTTATGGGTTATCATATGTGCATTTATGACTGTGTTTATTTTTATGGGTATTTCCTGTGCTGCATGTATATGTTTACTTTTATTTGAATGTGAGTCCGTGTATTTAAAGATGTATTTGTATGTTTATGTTTTATATATAATTCTTCCATAAGAATTTTACGTGTGAATATTTTAATTGCATGAAGTTTGAAAAATTTAAGTGTCATAGCTCAGTTGGATGTTGGGTATGTTACAGTATGTTCCGCAGAAAGAGGAGTAAGAGTTCTTTGGTGTAGTGTGTCTTGACATGGATGGATGAGGACGTTACAATGGGCCTACGGTTGGGTGGAAAGGAGAATACCCATAGTCATTGAGTTGGCTGCAACTTGCAAAAGATAAGTATACTCATGCTCTGTGTAAATTGAGCTATAACTATGAAATAAAGTTGGATACCCTATGAATGTTTAGGTATGTGTATGTTTTCTTGATGGTTAGACCATGTCCCTTTTATTTATGCTTGATTGTGTATTTAGGCAAGTAAGAAATTATATGGTTCAGACATGACTTGTACTCATAAATGCTTGAGCCCTGTGGTGGCTTAAGTTAGAGAAATGATTTTTGAGTTTGTCGACCTTGGGAATAGTTTCACGTGTGCATGTCTACACTCCCAGTCGTTCTGGATATCCTGGAGGAGGGAGTTTGTTATGCTCATGAGAGGTAGTGCATGTAGGCACTAAGTCTCTGTGAGGCGAGCAGAGAATGTGCACCTCTTAAGTTCTAGAGTTGATGACTGAGCACAAGGGGTGCATGGAGAAATTCCTCAAAGTGTTAAGTTCAAGAGAAATAGCGCAAAGTGCTTAAGTATTTTAAAACAGGCGAAGCTCAGGAAGGATAACGAGATTCAAGTTTTGAAAGGGAATATCCTTTCATTTGGAAGACGAATGAATGAGATTAGTTCGGGAGGAGTCGAAGCTCTTCATGATCGTCGGATCTGGAGAAGGAACGTGGATATTAATCCATTCAAGCCCTTCAGACTTCATAGGTCTGGCAAATTGGGAACTATTCCAACTGTCAGATATACGATGTAGTCAACCTGACATTGACCACTTCGAGAGGAAAGGGGTGTTGTAACATCAAACTCCCCGAACATCAATGTTTCGAAGTGAAGGAGAGCCGTAGATTTGAGGGAGCTCATTAGGATCCCTCCTGACCATTCGATCATGGGGATGCGTGTATCATGTCGAGTATATGTGGGAGCCCATGTGTCGAGTGAAAAAATTTCCAAGGGAGGTAACCCCGTGGCATGGTAAAGGTACCCTTGAGAATAAGTTACGAGCTGTGGATCTCCGAGGTTACGTGGACACCCTTGGACCGTTAGATCTATGTCGAGGTCAGCCCGACGCCACCCTCTTTGGGAGAAGAGAAGAGTTTTCATCGCAAAACTCCTGAAGGCCGAAGTCACCAAGTGATATTAGCCATCCATTGGGAAGGGACGTGTGGTAGGAGATCTGCCAGTTCGGAGGAAAAACACTTCGGAGAAAAGTGAGGGCAGAGTGTACAAAAATCTCGAAGCTCGAATTAGCAAAGCCCATCGTGACCGTCAATTTGGGAAGGACACACGTCACTAGATCATGGATTTTGGGGAAAATATAAGTAGGAAGTGGGGCATCGACTGAAAGTCGTCCAAAGATCCAAAGGTAAGAAGCTAAATCCGAGCCTTCGATTGTGTGGACACGTGGTGTCAGATCTATCACTTCGGTGATAGATCACTTCAGGGAAATTGGAGAGTGAAGTCCTGAAGATCAAAGGTGTCGAAGTGTCAAAGCACTAAAAGTGTCGAATCACTCTATCGCTAATATTATAGAGGAATATTAAGTCCAGCACAAAGATTGGTTTTGAGCATGAAGACAATAATTGGTTAGTGATGGACGAGAAGAACGTGATAGAAATCTAGGATCTAATATTCGAGATAATTAAGGAAAACAAAAAATGATGCCCCACCCCTTAAAAGAGCATCTAGAGGTCGAGTGTGTTACAAACAAGAAGAATAAAGGAGTTATGTGTTGACTAATTAAGGAAAGTTAGTTGCAATAAGAAAGTGGGTTATCCCTTTTCTTAGAATATACACATTGATCAACCTTGCTTCTCACAAAGAAACAAATGATTGGAATGGATACTGCTGCGAACCCTTGGAATAAGTGCATGTATTCCACCAGGTACTATGAAGTCCTCGACAAAAGGAAAACCCTACTAGTGTGGTAGCAATTCCATGACTTCTTGTACATGATTGACAAATATCAGACTTTGATTTTGGTCGGAGAGACTGGCAATGACAAGACCACATAGAGAAGAGGAGCAGGTTGAGTTTTCACATCCCTCACCCATCACAGGAAGGGAACGACATAGTTTAGAAGCCTTGATTATGGCAAGTGAAATGGATACATGAGGGAAATCATGACGAATGTCTTGCACGACCACTACCACGACACTCCCCTCTACAAGGGAACCTTCAAGAATGGATTCTGTCACAGGCATTAGAAGGAGCTCTGTGTAGTGGATGAGGGTTTGTACTAGGGCCAATTTGTTTAGTGTGGAAAGAATGAGGGAACCTCCAACATGATATCTATAGGGAGAGAACCAACCCTTCAGGGTTGGATCAAGGCCGAGGAGATATTGCGGGAGCATAAAGATATGAACCCTAGCCACCGCTGCATGGATCTAGAGTATGGGAACCTTTCAGCTATTAGAGACCTCATGGATCTTCAACCCTCACTCTGTTCCGAGAATCAAGTTAAGAGTGACACAAGATTGAGGCTTTCTTTTGAATATCGTGTCGAGGCCAAATCTGATACTGCGGTAGGCTTCACCCTTTTTATAAAGACCATTGTTGGATCTTCCCTCTGCTTACATGCTTAGGATTCAGACTCCATTTTTGAGCTCAAAACCCAAATCAACCAGGATACAGGTATTCCTCCTTGCTTTCAATGACTAATATTTGAAGGAAGACAACTGGTGGATGGATCTCTGCTATGGGGTTATGGGAATATAAATAACACAACCATTTCTCTCACTTCTCGACTGTGTGGAGGTGATCCATCCTCCACTCATCCAAGCTCTTACAAGCATGTCGTGAAAACATGGATCTCCACTCCTTCGGGGCCCAAGACTGAAACTTTCAGAGCAAAGGAGATTTTTGGATCCGCCTTCATTGTGGAGCAATCTGTAGAACCTCCAACAATAGATGTTGAAAATCCCCACGTCTACGACTCTGCTTTTATATACCAGAAAAATACCCTCATTTGTCTCTTCAATGGACTATGGCCCTCGGCCTCTGTGCTAAGAAAATGGGTAAACAAGATCTGGTCTTCAGGTCATGAGTTTTTCTTTTTCTCCAAAGGGTTCTTCATTGTCAAATTTTCCATAGAAGCAGACTGCCAATGCATGCTAGATCAAGGTCCTTGGTTCTAGGCAAGATCTGGTCTTTCCATGCAGATATGGTTCCTTGAATTCAACCCATTGACTATGACTTCTATGACTACATCGGTCTAGGTATGAATCCCCAATATTCCTCTACATTTTAATACTCCATATTTTTTACTTACCCTAGGAAATGTGTTGGGTAAGCTCATCAAGATTGACAAAGACCTGATAACAAAAGGATTCGTCACTTTCTCCCACATATGTGTTGAAATCCACCTCAGTCAAGGGATTCCAGATAAGATACTTATAGACTAGGATGATAATGATGCTTACATGCATATGGTCGATTATGAGAAAACCTCCTTCAGGTGCCACTCCTATTAACAAACATGGCACCTCCAGGAAACTTTTCATTTATCCCCAACCCCAGCCTCATCCTATGGAGAGTGGAAAAGGGATAATGGCTGGAAAGACCCTAAAAATAAAAAAAGGCACTTGAACTCTTTATATGACAACACACATCATCACAAATATGCCTCAAATCCTTCGCCTTCTACAACACTAGCGTAGTATCCAACAAATGCACAACAACTGACTGCACATCCAAAACACTAGCCTTCGACTTCAACACAAAATCATGAAGCTTCAGAAATATTGATTCATATTCCCACAGTTCAGCCTTTGCACCCCCCCCCCCCCCCCTTGAAAAGGATGAATCAAATGACATAATAATTGCCACAACCCCACTCTCTGGGACTCAGAAACATCCTCATGAGTCGGATAATTCAAATAGTGGCAAAGAAGCAACCTTAGCTTCAATAGCTCAAGATTCTGACATTTCCTCAGACCACCTGGATTTGGTGGAAAAGGTTGTTGAGCCTATCAATTCCTATGGTTGGATTGATGTTCGTAAGAAAGAATGTAGAAAGGATCCTCTCTGACCAACATAATGATCTTACCCTTTCTCCTTATCTTGTATGTTTCATCTTTCTATGCCCATGCATTCCTTTTGACTCTCTTTTAGAACAGGCTAGTCTGTAGTGGTCTCGTGTTCTCTTTCTGGGGATCTTTTGCAATCAACAAGTTGATGTATCACTTTTTTCTTTTTCTGGATTGAATAGAAGTATTATCATCTTTTTTATTTACAAAAAAAAAAGAAAAGTGGGTTATCCCTATAAGGTGGAGAAAGGGGTAAAATAGTTACAAGGAAACTTCTAGCGAAAGGAACTTGACAAGTATAAATAAGAGAGAAAGGGACTCCTATTTTCACCTACATACCTATTGAAATTTATTGAATATCTATTTGATGAAAGGTTATTTGCAGGTATACATTGACAAATCTAAGAAATCGTAAGTATGAGGTAGCAAAGTTATGAAGGAACGAAAGTTTCATAGCTACAAAGGAAGAGATTGTTCTAGGGTTTATGAGGTTATTGCCGAGTTGAAGAAGTATAGGGCATGTACATCCATGGGTCATATGCATAGAGAAGCGCGGATACCCACAAGTTGTATAAGGGGAAAGCAAATATCTATAGAAAGGGAAAGGAGGAATATGTTTGTTCCGGGCTGTAGTATTTGAGGAGAGACTACAAGTATGTTTGTCAGAGATTAGATACATCAGGGATACTACATAGTTAAAGGTATGTTCATGGTTATGTTTTGAGATTTTATCTTAGTGATGTTGTGGAGCATTCTTGAGGCATGACTTTGTGAGGTTTGGAATATGCTCTCTTGGCAGTATGGTATCTGCTGTAGTAAATGTTTTGAGGGAGATCTATTGAAGAATATTGTTGGTGCATGTCTGAGTGTTATTGGTATATCTTGTGGTACATTGTGAGAAGTATTTGTTAGTGATCTTGGTATATGGTTCATATATTCTTGATGCTACATAATAGTGAGGTTTTGGCACATTGTTTAAAGTGAGGGCTTATGAAATTTGGTTATGGAAAGTGTGATGTATTGGTAGATAAATTTTGATGGTTATATTGGTATATATCTTTGGTATATGGTTGAGGTGCATGTTGGGTACATGTTGGAACATATAGTTGATGATTTTGGTATATCTTGATGAGTCATAGTTGATGTGTAGTTGACACATGATTGGTACATGCTTGGTACATTGTTGAAGGCACTTGTTGGTAGTATTGTTTGAACTTGATTTATGGATGGTGTGGCATAGTACATCTAGTTGATGTATGAGTAGTCTTGGTTGATGGAAATATTTATGATATTGTGCATATGTTTGAGTGGTTTTGGTAAGTATATCTGATTTGGTTGATGAGATTACAATGACAGGTTTTGAGTATCATCTTTACAGTGGCAATTTTGACATAAGCAGAGACAATGACAATGAAACTAGGTGAGTTTTTGGTAGTCGACGAGTTGCAGTGAGGATAGAAATAGACATACACGAGTTGCAGTTAGTAAGGTCATGGATACTCGCTTATTATAGTATAGATAGGTTGCGGATCTGTAGGAAATATTTGAAGAAGTTTGTTTTAGGTTGTGATAGAGTGTTGGTATAGGTTGTCAGTGGCAGTGACAATGGTGGTGATTGTTGTAGCGACAATTGGTTTACACTTATATTTCAGGGTGAAATGACAGGGCAAGGAAAGGGGGTTGTAGACCCCTTCCAATTGGTGGTGGAGAATCAGGGAGTTGGATATTCCTTCAGGTTGGAGCCTCAGAACTAGGTGGTTGTAGCCACCTTCCATTTCTAGCTGGAGAAATCAGGGGGTTGGAGCCTCCTTCTGGTTGGAGCCAGAGAATTAGAGAGTTAAAGCTTCCTTCAGGTTGGAGCCTGAGAGACTAGGGGGTTGGAGCCAGATAATTGGAAGTTGGTGCTTCCTTAAATGTAATTCTTGACATATAATAAAAGCATTCTCTGGTTTTATCACCCATTGGGTTTCCATGTAAATATTGGTGTACTATGTATTGTGTGGATCTCTTTATTAACATTTGTTATGTAGTGATGGATGTTAATGTTTATGATACAATAATATATTGGTGATGAACTGATGAACATGGTTGAGTAAGTTGAAGGAATATAAATTGTGGTTAAAAAGTTGTATATTTGCTCATTGCTGATTCACACCCCCCCCCTGCCCTCAGTAATCCAACAAATGTGTCATACTAGTAAGATAAGAACAAGAAAAAGACAATAAGTCACATTGTTTGATAAGAAAACAACAAGCAAGTGATAATGATGAAGACAATATGAAAACTTGGATGGGATGGTGAAGGGGCATCAAAGCATAAGAATCAATTGAAACGTGTGAAATGTAATTATGAATTATTTTAAGTAATTATTAATCATTTTAATTAATTATGTTATAACATATGTTAACATATTACAACAACACCCACTATCTATTATCCCCCACTACAAGTAGTGCACATGCCCAAATAGAGTGTTTTAGATGATATCAATGCTCCCAATTGTTGTAGTTGAGACCCAATCTATGAAAAATACTTCCCAACTCCATGACAAAGACCACCAAAGGAGGGACGAAGGTATAAGACTTATTTTAGTGTGGATTACATTACATGAGATCCTGGGAATGTTTTAATTTCCTCCAACCTACCATATCATGAATTGGATTACATTTCCCCCATTTTGCAGAAAATAATCTAGTGGTTATCCTTATTAGCACAACTATGTGTCCACTGGAGATGCCATTGAAATTCCAACACCATCTCAATATAACTTTGTGGTGGCAGTCTACTTACATTATATAATTCTATAACTCAAAATTGAGGTATTACTTTCCCCTCCCCCTTATTTTGGCATTGTCCTCGGTGCATATACAAAATAAGAAGACTTGGTTGCTTCAAAGTTTCCATCTCAACATTTTTTAAGTTTCCAACAAAAAAATATTTCACATCAGACATATTATTTCAACTTTTTGGTCTATAACATTTCTTTATCTCTATAACCAAGCTACAGATCCCATACCAAGAGATTAGCTACAACATATCACAAAGTCAACTACTTCAAGGAATTATCATACTTCACAAGCATATCTCATTACTCTTTCTGTCCTTTTCAAAAGTATTCTCTTTTATATATTCCATTGTACATATGATCTACAAATCACAACTACAGATCCTAGCTACTACTTTTGGTTACAGATCCCTGATCTTCTACATTCTGCATCTCTTCAGCATTATAAAAGGATATTTTGGATTCAAAATTCAACATTCTGGCATTCTATAACTTAAAATTGGGGTATCACTTTCTCCTCCCCCTTATTTTTTCATTGTCCTCGGTGCATATACAAAAGAAGAAGACTTGGTTTCTTCCAAGTTTCCATCTCAACATTTTTTAAGCTGCTGAAAAAACAAGCTTTCACATCAAACATCTTCTTTCAGCTTCTTGGTCTATAACATTTTTTATCTCTATAAACAAGCTACAGATCCAAGCTACAGATTCCATTCAAGAAGCTTAGCTACAACATATACAAAATTCATCTACTTTAAGGCATTATCATACTTCACAAGTAGATATCATTACTCTTTCTTTCTTTTCATAAGTATTGTATTTTATATATTCCACTATACATATGAGTGGAAAATCACAACTGCAGATCCTAACTACTACTTTGCGGATCCCTAATCGTCTATAAAGGGTTCAAGTTGCACTCCATCTAGATGGAAAATACCAAAATAAGGGGGAGGGGAGAGTAATACCCTAATTTTGAGTTATAGAGTGTGAGAATGCTGAATTTTGAAGCCAAAATATCCTTGTAGAATGATGAAGAGTTGAAGAATATAGAATATCAGGGATCCACAACTGAAAGTAGCAGCTAGGATCTGCAGCTGTGATCTCCAACTCAGGGTTCAAGTTGCACACCATGTAGATGGAAAAATTCCATTGTCATGAATTCTTAATCAAATTATGTTCAGAATCTAATCCAAAGGGATAAACACCTCTAGGATTTATGTAGGATATTTGATACATTTCTAATGGTATATAATATGTTAGGTTTTTAACCATTGGTTGTTGTGAGTGAACCTTTGCAAGTTCAAGACTAGTTTTAGAGCAGTAGCATGGTGGCATAGGTTCAAGGTTTAATACAAATGCATTCATAGCTCTTCTATCATTAATTTAATGGACATATTAATTGAAATGAGGGAAACAAGAAAAAAACATTCAACCACATTTGTGAACTAGGCCATGAATTGAAATGAAGGCAATGATGTTGAAGGATTTTTCTTTTTTATCATTTTTTCCCTTCCTCAATCACAAGCTAAAACAAAAATTGGTCATGCCAAGAGAAAGAAGGAACTATGAATAAAAGACAAAAAGAAAATGAAACATTTACTAATGTGGACGCCAATTTTGGTCTAGGTGGGCTCTTGATTTGTTGCTATCGATGCCCTCGGTCTATCTCTTTGTCTCCTTGGACGTGGGGTTACTCTATCTCTTGTATGCGTAGGTTTTCAAGGTCTAGGGGTCTTTGTCGTGTGGTCATGTTGTCACTTGTCCATGTGGGTTTGGTGTTGTCCAAGGTTTGCAGGCCATGTGACGGGTCTCTCTGTCATGGGGTCTGGCGCGGGGATGTAATTTGAATGGGTGTCGTTCGATTGTAGATGTTGAAGGAATGTATTTTTAATGGGGCTGGTTGATTCTTATAACATATAACATATGTTATATTCTATAGCATATAACATATGTTATATTCTATAACATATAACATATGTTATATTTTATAACATATAACATTATATCTTATAACATATAACATATAATGTTATAACATATGTTAATAACATTATATGTTATAACATATGTATAAAACACACACACACACACACACACATATTTTTTTGTGAGTAGCGGAATCGACAACTCACGGTTCTCGTACTCGTGTGACATGGGGTCGATTCCTGACTGCTACCTCTATAATCTCTAGGTGCATCCACATATTCCGCAAGCATGGGGCACGTGTATATCGGGGTGAGAATCAAACTTGAGACCTCCTTTTTACATTTCCTTCAATTTACACGACACTTGCCAATCGGTCTACACCCCTGTGGGCCACATATATATTTTAATTAATCATACTTGCATTTGGAATTTGGCTAATGACATTTAATTAATATAAATTTATATTAATCCATACTTATTTATTTCCATACATATTAATTGTTATACCAGTGCCATTTTATTTACTTGTAATCTTTCTGGAGAGACTTACGAAATATAATTAGACACGAGATTAAAATTTAAAATCTTTATAATGTGGCTACTTGTCACATGGATACTTATAAACACCATTTAAGAGGATACCTCCTATAAATTCCATTTTCACATCAATAATGTGTTACATTCCTGGTTGAAGCTCTAAAAAATTATGAGAAAGTGTTACATGTGACTACTTTTGATACAAATTCATTGTATAAGTAGATACACTATTGAATTTAATGATGATTTAAAAAAAAACCATCTCATTATTAAATTTATTCACACATTAAAATCACCTTAACCATTGCAAAACCTAATCCATAGAACCCCTAACTACTAGCATAACCCTTAATCTTATATATCCTAACTCATAAAACCTAATACTAATAACCTCTTACACCTAACCCTTAATGCCAATAGACCATAAATATTTTAACTCTTACCTATATAATTCTTAATCCTTATAAACATTAACTCATATTATCATTAATTCTTAGAACATATAGAACATATATATAACTCCCACTACCTATAACATTGTACCACTAATCCATAGTAACCCCTAATATAACCTTAAATCTCTATAAACCTAAACCCTTATGACAACGAATCCATAACACCAAACACCTATAACTTCTCACTTTAATCCTTAATTTATAAAACCTATATACATGTGTAATTTTCACCCATTTGGATATGACCCTTAACCTCTATAATCTCTTATTCCACAACACTACAACCCATAACCACTATAGTCCCTCACAACTAACCCCTAATATCTAATCAATTTAACTTTTATCAACCCCAACCATAATGAACCTTAATGTACACAAAGAAAAATTATGACCCCTAATGCTTGTAAGTCTTAACCCTTATCATCACTTAAGCACTATAGCCCTTATAACCTTCAACACTTGTAACCCTTTAACATTTATCACCCCTATAATTTATATGTCATAGCACTAATAAATATTAACTCTTGTATTCCTTAAACCTTATAACACCTAATTCATTTAACCCTAACAACTCTTCCATATAACCCCTATTCCAATAAATTCTATCCCTTAATATTTGTAACCCCTACATGTTAACCTCTATAATCTCTAACACATACAAGACATATAATCTATGCAACCTCTAACACCTATATTCACTAAATTGTATAATCCCTATAACCCTTATACCCTATAAATTCACTCCCTTAATCCATAATACTTGTAATACGTAACCGTTTAAATATTATATCTCATGTAAACTATATATCTCATAACAACTAAAAATGCTATATCTCATGTAAACCATATATCTTATAACACCTAAAAATATTTCTTGACACCTAACTTATATAAAATTTAATATTACCCATAAAAGTAACGTAATATTACTTATAAACTCTAATATAAACCCCATAATTTCTAACTCAAATCACTCGTAACCTATCACCCAAAAACTATATAACCCTAAATAACTGACACCCCTAAACTATTTAACAACAAACATGAAAATTCTATCACATGCAATCTATATAACCCTTATAATACACGAGCACTATCATCTCCAAACCATAATCCATAACTTATGTGAACCCTATAACCCTTAGTATTTATAACCCATATATCCCTTAACTTATAATTAGTATATCACATAACCTCTATAACCCTCATGTTTAACCTCTCATCCAATAATACTTAACACATAGAATCATTATCTCCTTTAAATTTGATCACTTTAACTCTGAACCCCTAACGACATAAGTGACAAAATAATGTTGTCAAGAATGATTAATATTTCTAGAGGATGGGACACACCTTAGGTAGGTGTTCATAAGTTTTATAAACTTCACATGAATAAATTGAATATATCCTAGGGAAGGAACTCAGTGTAGGGTTAGGTGTAACCCCTTTCTCTCTGGTAGGACTCATTAGACAAATGGCCTTTTTTTCTTACACATGGTGCACCATAATTTTTATTTACTTGATTAAGGTAGATAGTTGGTTATAAAGTTGTGTTATCACTATATTTTCATTGAAGGTAACATTAGATGTGACCTAGCTACACCTATGTTACCAAGGTACCTAGCCATTGAATTGATTATGATGGCTTACACAAAAAAATTCCTTTGAAAGTATTGTTTTTCTTGCAAGAGGAGGATCTTAGTCAGGGGTAGGGGTGCCCCTTTCAATGGTAGTTGTTTATGGAAACTTTCGATGAAGATGCTATAGGAACGACGAACATGTTGATTCAAATGACCTCATTGAAATATGATATTACTAACGATGATGACAAATACAATGATGGATAATGTCATATTATTCACAATTAGGTTCTAATTTTGTCATTTTTATTTTTTAATTCTTTGTGTGATTCATATTTGAGTCTTGAAACAATCCCATACCATCAATGCATGCATCTACTATAACCATGTCAAATTTCAGTGCATACAAGCACAAACTGAAAAAATTTCAACATTGTCCCCATTCACAAGTCCCTATTCGTCGGGTCAAATTAAAGAATAATTTCCACTAAGTGGTAATTAATGGACAAACTTGAAATTTTAAGAGGAACCAAATTTAGAATTGTAGCTGATGGTATAAACCAGAATGAGTTTCTCTTGTTTTCAAGAATAATATATTCTCTATTGAACAAGGCCAACCACGTGAACCCAGAAACTCATATGACCCCCCCATCCCTCACATCACTCTCAATTCCCCAGTACAAAATTTATCTATTATAAAATATTTGAAAGAAACATAGTAAGAATCAAGCATAGAAACTAAGAAAACAAAAATTTAAGGTAAATGAAAGAGAACAAATAAACTAAAAAAATATAAATACAATATACCTCCTGCATTTCAACATTTTGATATCATTAATATTATTCTTCATCCAAATCAACATATATATCATCCACTTCAGAATTGATGTTGTAAGGATTGGCCATATCAACATCACATCAATGCCATCATTTCCAATCCTATCATCATCTATATCATCATGAGGAACATTGTCTCCTACATTTGGTTCAACTTCTTCAACTTCTTTATCTAAAACATTATCAATACCATCTTCATGTTGTATCATGTTGTCATTGATGTCAATTATTTTCTAAGTAACATGTTCTTATCATTGATGTATTGATTTTTGGATCATGTGTTCATTGTTGCAATTGATGTCAAAGGATTGATGTTCGTGATATAATTGATGCCAAAGGGTTGATGTAAAGTGGTGTCATAGTGTTGTGTTGGTTGATAGGAATTAGAAGTTATATCATTGATGTCATGTCATGGTGGATAGGAAGTACCATATGTATTAACTCCAAAGTGGTTCCCTTATGGTGAAATCCCTCACGGGAAGATGCTTTGTGAAGTCCAAATAGTTAAGTGGTTTGGTAGCCCCAACAATGTAGATTTTGGTTGAGTAATAATGTAATGAAGATCAATGGATTTTCAAGTGAGACTATTCTAGATGGATAGTGGTCATCATGCCATTTTTGGTGATATGTGGAACATCACATAACTCCTCACGGTTAGATATTTATGGCCATGTGAAGCTGCAGAACCCTTATGAGTTATATAGAAGCCCCTAGAAGGTCAAAGAAGTCAAATTATTCTAGAAGTTCCTAGACGAAGTTGACCAGTCAAAGTGGTTAGTCATGGGTTAGGTGGTTGCAACAAGAAAACAATTAAAAATAAATTAGTTGAAACTAGAAGTGGAGAGTTTACTATTTGTGGAATAAGTGGTTGTAAGTGGACATGTGGTTAGAAGTGGGTTATCCCCAAAATAAGGAAGTTGGATAAGTTGGTTAGAATATAACCCCTAGAGGAATATACTTGGAGAAGTATAAATAAGAGAGAAAGGGTTTCTTATTATGGGAATATCTTGAGCATATTGAATATCTATTTTTGGTGAAAGAATCATTTTAGGTACTCATGGACGCATTGAAAGTTCCACAAGTCTGAGGTAGAAAGGAAGTTTGGCGGTGAAAGTTTTAGAGGTTCATAAAACCCTATTTTTATGAAGTTGTACACGGGATGCAGTGGGACAAGGTGTGTACATACATAGATTAAAGAAGTCCAGGGTGCGTATATTTGAAAAGGCCAAGAAAAGTGTGAGTAGATGCTAGTACCATGTTCCTAAAGTCTGAAGCAAGTTTCCAGGATATCATTCTATAGGTTCAGATCTGCTACAAAAGTTCAAGTATGGTTATATGTTGTCTTTATGCTTATATTTATTCATGGTATGGTGAATGATTTATACGTTCTTTGTATGGGTGTTATGATGTTTGGATATGGTAGATGTTGGTTGGTTGATTGAATTGTTCTATTTTTATATGGTTGAGATATATCTATGTTCTATGATGGTATATGCATGAGGAACATGCATAGGTTGTTGGATGGTATATATTTGTTTGTGGTTGCTGATGGTACATGTTGGGTAGTGACAAGTTGGTTGTAGTGACAGGTTACAAGTGTATTTGACATAGGCAACAAGGGTTCAAAGGGAAGAAGTTGTAAAGTTTAAAAAATGATAGCTTTCTGAAGGTGTACACAAAATGACAATGGAGGAGGTCGCGTACAGACGTGTGTTGTAGTATAGGAAGGCCGCGTACATACACATGATGCAATATAGATAGGTCATGTACCTGTTGACAGATTGGATTTTGTCTACAAGAAGGGTGTTGTACTTGAGGGTTGGATTCCTCTTCTTAGTTGGTAGTGAGATCTATAGGCTGAGTCTTGTATTGAGAGTTGGTGCTATCTTTGAGTTGGTGCTGATAAACCCTCGAGATTGTAGTATCCTGTAACATATAATACAAAAGAATATTACACATATATATAGTGTCCTTTTTGTTCTTTATGGTGATGGTTTATTGTTGATGTATGTTGTTGAGATATGTTTACATGCAAACAACTATTTGTGAATGGAAGTAATGAATAATGACTAAATGGTTATTTCTAACTAAATTTTTGTAAGAAGTGAAAGAGAGCCTCACACTAATTCAACCCCCCCCCCCTCTCAGTGTGGTTGGTGTGTCCAACAATTGGTACCAGAGTGGTACCAGAGTAGGCCTTCACCATAAGCCTTACAAGCCTTAAGGAGATCTTACAAGTCTTCACTATAAGCCTTATGAAGAGGAATATTTGTTAAAGCTCAAAGATAAATTTTTAGATGTGTTAGAAGATTATCAGTAAAATTTTGATCCTAAATTTGATCTTGATGAATACATTAAGGAAGCAATATAAAAGTACCAAAGGAATACCATGGAATTAAGTCAAATAGTAATGAAGTAAGAAGAAGAGATCAAGAGACTAAAGACTGATATAATTAGTCAAGAAGAAGAAAATAAGAAGGTAGATGATGAGTTTAGCAAAATCCTTGAAGTCAATGTCAATTTGAAGACCCAAATTGAGAAGTCAAAAAGGTTCATGAAAAACTCAACAATCTTGGATGAAATATTGAATTTTCAAATATCACCTAATGATAAATCTTGCACACTCTAAAGATAACAATTCTAAGAAGCATGTGGTAAGTACTTCATTCTCAAAAGGTGGAAGAAAACTTGAAATTCAAGCATCTACACAAAGCAAGGAAACCTTTAGAAGAACAAAGAAAATAATACATCAAGAAGCCATCCCTACACCTCAAAGAAAATTCATAAGAGAGACACCTTCAAGGTGGACACCAAAGGAAAGGTATGAAAATGTTTTTCATGGTCACTGCTTCTCATGTAATGAGTATGATAAAAAAGATTTGAATTGCAAACATTATGCAAGAAAAGATGTTGGAAGGCTCCATAGCACCCTAAAATGTTGGATATGTAATCAAGTGGGACACATTGCTTCTCATTGTCACACCATGAGATTTTACAACTACAATGGGTTTGCCCACAAAGCTCAAGATTTTTGGAATTCAAGGAGACATTCAATGAGGAGTGATTCTTATAGCATATAAACTTGGAAGGAAGATAATGTTGAAAGGATGGAAGCTTAGAGTACAAGTATAGAGAAATCAAGACACTCTCAAAAGTGGATCAAGAAGACTGAACAACCAGACATGAATGAAGGACTAAATAATCAAGAAATATTCACACTTTCTAAAGAATATGCAGTGTTAGACTTATGGGCTGACCTGGGTTCTACCTTAGTTCTCCAACAAAACCCTTATTACCATCGACCCTTCTAGTAGACCAAAGGGCTACACTGTGCACAAAATGCACAACATAGTCTCACCCAAGATGGTTTATGGAGGACTGGAGGATGAAGATGTATTAAGTCATGGAAGGGATTGGGGGATGTTCTTTCTTACTTCTTATTTCTAATTAACCATGCATTCTATTATACTATTCATTAGATGCATTCATTCATTCATTCATTTTCATATTTAATCTATTGTGTGCTATAAATAAATCACCCATTGATTTATATAACCATTCAATGATAACTACAGAAATAGTAACACATTAAAACACATTGCACACATGGTTTTACCATGGTTCACCCCCTGGGGATAAATCCACAAAGATCCTATGCTTCTTTTCTTATTCATCAAAAGGCACTGCACACATTACATCATAGTAAAGAGTAGTGAGGTGGAACATGATCACACCAAAATCCACAACTTGCGACATGACCCCAAGCTACTTTGACCTCATCCAAGCTCTAAAACTCTCAAAACAGACTTCAACTCCCAAAAATGCCAAAATAGGTTCTCCAAAATAAACTTGTCACACTCACTCTCTAACAATCAGATCTTAGTTGCCTCAACCTATTTTCTATCTCTTTTATTTATATTACAAACTTGGGTTAAAATCCTTGCAATACATCCCAAAACCCTAACCCTAACATGGGTAGGTCTTGACCACATTTTTGTCAGATTTCCTCAAATCCTACCGCGTGTGTTGCTTTTCCTCAAAATTAGGCACACTCTCTTTCTTGGTCTGATCTTCCTCACTTGCTGCATTGTTCTCCAAACATGCCTTCTCCAATAGGCACCCAATACTAACATGTGGCTCATACGTGGACACTTAGCCTTAGTGCGCCTTCTGCAGTGCTACCTCCAGTGCATGAAACTTCTCTCCTAATTCTATTGCTTTCTCTTTAGCCTCTACGCTCTTCCCTACTAGTGTTTCCAAACCCTACGATGTTATGCGATCACTTAGTACTTCTCTGCTTTCTGATAGTTCATGTTACCATCTTCCTTTCTCTATTTGGATCTCGTCTATCATTCCTTCTGCTTGTTGTTGAAATGGCTCTAACTAAGCCTGCCTTGCTTGTTTCGCCTCATGCACAACATTTAATTCTTCCTTTAAGTTTTTCATCTCCTGCAAGCCCTCATTCTTATGTATATGTCCATGTTCTTCTACCTCTTAATCAAGTCCTGAACCACCACGTTCATTTTTTCCTCCCTTTGCTCCAGTTTGCTGGATCTTTTCATCCTCTTCTAGGCTGGTCCAAATATGTGCAATCCTTTTATACAATTATGCCACTTTCTTAACCTATTGCGCTATACTCTCTACATGTGCACTAGCCTCTTTCTCTCTCTGCTCCCACACTTCTGGAGGTGTTCTAGAAGTTAAATTATCCATTAAATCCAATATTCCTTGTTTGTATCTTTCCATGGTCTATACAATTTATTCTATCTTCTCTTCTGTTGTAACTTCTTGTTCCTATGCGTAGTCTGGTATGCTCCTATATACCTCTGTAAGATTCTTCTCTAAATTATCTATGAATTTCTTCTTTTCCTCCTTTTCCAGCATGATCTGCTCCCATGTCACTTGTAAAATCTCCTTCACCTGGTGGTCGAGTGATAGGTTGGTGGCATCCGACCTAGCTCTAGACTATACTTTATGCATTACACTCGCTTGTAGTCCATATAACACCTTTATAGGTATTTGTGCTAGTACCAAATCCATATGTTCCATGTCATTTACTGTTCTCTGCATGGTGTTTTCATTCACCTCCAACATTTCTTGTGTGACTTTGAATCTGTCACTCCTCACTACTATTGTCTTCACGATCTCTTCTTGCTCTTTCTGCACTGATGTTTCCTGTTCGTTTTTTGTTTGTTGCGTTGCTAGATGATGTGTTTTATTTAGTTGCAGTTTCTATAAGATGTCATGTACTTATACTAATTTTTCCCTGATTTCTTCCCTTTGTGCCTTTGTTGCGTGTACTAAATCCTCTCCTCTATCTTGGACTTTTGCTACGACAAACTTGGAATCTTCCTCTATAATAATGATGGTTGGAAGCTTCTTGTGATACTTCATTTTTTTCCTTATTTCTTCATCATGTTTTCATGTTCTCTTCTTTGTTGTGGTTGAGGTCTGTGCTTCAATTTTCTTCTTTGTTTCTTGCCCATAATTTACTTCCTTGGGGCCAGAGCTATCTCCCTTATCGCCATCCCATTTTACTTCTATCCTTGAAACTGTCTCCTTCTTTCTTGGCTTCTTGTTGGTTGTGTTTCTTCCTAAAGCTTAGTTGCGCTCTGCATCCTTCCTTGTAATATCTGCTAGATTGCTTGTCTTTTTGGATGTTCCTGCTTTTGCTGGCTCTTTAGGTTTTTTCCCTTTATTTTTTGTTGCTGGAATCTTCCACTGCACATGACAATATTTTACAATCTAGTCTACTTCTTCTCATGACGTACAATATCTCATTTCCATCCACTTATTCTTTGGGTCCCTTGTGGCCCGAATCCATAAATGATGTCTTGAAGCTTTTCAATTAGCAATCCCTTCATTTCCTTGAACCACTTCAATTGGGATCCTCCATACATTTGTTGTCTTCTGTTGCATATCCTCTAAGAACATGGAAGATACCGCATTGTTGGCCTACTGGTTCTTGGGGTCCTTCGCTTGCCACAAAGTTTCATAGCGCATTGCATAAAATTTCCCCTTCTTGTTTAGAAAAGATGAAAACTTGGGCTCCTTCCATGCCACCAATGCTATCAGTATTAGAAATTAGGAGTAATGGAATTATGTTCCATTATCATGTGCATCTCTACAATCTACCAACAATTTATTCAACAAGTATGCCGACCAGTTGAACACTATGCCCTTTATGCATTGCACAATTGTTGCTATCACTCCTATTGGGGATTCTTCCTTTATCGATTTTCTCAATAGTTTGAAAGACATAATATTTGTATCAAACTTGGTTGCATGGTCATTAATATCCTTGATGATTAGTCCTCCAGTTCCCTTGTTTTTCCTTAATTGTTCTTTCCCTTCCTCTGCAAATTCTTTATCTCTGGATTTATTGTCCAAATAATCTTCTGGTTTTACCACATTGGTAGGAAACCCTGTTATATTATCTATGAGATCCATATCTATGGGGACCGACATGTCCATACACATGATACCTCCATGTACCTTGGCTAATAATTGTTCCACACAAAGGCCCACATTTTTACCTCGCCTAAAATGTGGTATGTCCAACCGATTCATAATGCCTGAATTATAGAGACCTTTAACCCACTGCACGGGTTCCAAAATAGGATTCCCTAGGGGTCCTACCTCCTCCCTATTTTCCAAGTACGCCTCCTGTGAAAATTCAAGAAACTTCCCTGTGTCACTTATATCATGGTCCACATACTTTAGCTTTAGAACTTTCCCTAACATGTCTTCTACTTTGACTACAACATCTGGAAGATGGGGTAAAGTAATTTCCACTATGATTGGTGCTTTCCTCCTTTGACACATGGATAGGTTTTCTTTTGTGGTTTCATCCTCAATTTCTTCTTCTTCTTCTCCCTCCATTTCATGTTGGCCTTCAACTTCTTCTAAAACTTGTTGTTTCTATTTGTCCTATTCTGTAGGGTTTTCAGAACCATTGTTCGCGCTGCCGTTAGGGTTTTCCATGCTCCGACCCGCTTGCAGCTATTCTATGGTTGATAGTTCTTCATCTATCCTGGTGGGACTGATTGATTTGGTCTCATATTTTTTCACTCCTCCAGCTCCAAAAAATTCTCTGGTTCTTCCATTCTTTCTTTCTTCCTATCTGATTGTCAGGTTACTCGTACAAATTGGCTAGGAGTGCCAAAATTTAGGGGTGCCATCTAATTAGTCTTGCACACAATCGACTGAATTATCCTCTTTCTTGATCACCCTTTTCTCATGCTCTCAAGTGCTTGGTTTCTCAAAATTCACTAAGTTTCGAACTTGCCCGTGCTTTTCCATTTTTATAAACTTGGTCATTAATGTTTTGTTTTGTTTTTCAATTTTTACTGTTATTTACGCAGTGTCTAATTTTTCTGCGTACAATCTTCCAAATTATGTCGCACCGGTTGTTGTACATTTTTGTTCCTTTAATTATCTGTCTCTCTCTTATTCCTCTTAATTACTTATTTTTTTGATTTTTCTTTCTTTATCTATTTTTATCTTCCTTTTTCTTCTTTTAGCTCCTACTATTTACAATATGTACAAGCCTACTTGTTGCACTGCAACTATTGAGAGTTATTAGTTTGAATGTCCCTATATAGTTTCAGTCAAATACCTTTCACAATTCCTTATACTTCCTTTCCTATTAATTCTTGCAGCTGTACAACACCTCCATTTGTAATCGACTTTATCTGATATGGCCCTAACCAATGCATTCTGAGCTTCCTTAGGTGCTACAAGTATTTAATGTCATAGAGGATAACCATATATCCTTCGTTAAACTTATTCTTCTTGATATTTATATCATGCGATGCTTTATCCTTTTCTTTTTTTACCTCTTGATGGAAACTTTCCATGATTATGTCATCTTCTAATTCCATCAGTTGAGCCAATATTTCCCGCACTGCGACATTTTCTGTCATGTCTCTAATTGATGCAATGCACATAATTGGCATTAAATAATATAAGGGAACTACTACCTCTTGTGCATACACCAATATAAAGGGTGTTTGTTTGGTTATTTTCTTGCAAGTGGTTCGACAGGACCAAAGTACTGCTGGTACCTTCAAATCCCAATCAATTCTGTTTGCATTACAAATCTTTATCAAGGCATTCTCCAAATTTTTTTTGAAGGATTCCACCGTTCCATTTTCTTGAGGGTGGTAAGGAGTACTCTTTTGGTGGTATATATTAAATTATTCAAGCATTACCTCAATTGTACTGTTGATGAAGTGAGTCCCCTAATCACTCATCAATATCCTTAGACATCCAAATATTTTCACTACATTCTCAAACAAAAAACATGTTGCAGTCACTGCGCTACAATTCTTTATTGATGTTTCCTCTTCCCATCTGGTCAAGTGTTTCATCGTTGTAATAATATATCTGTCTCTTGAAATTCTTGCCAGTGGATTAATTGGACCTACTAAATCTGTTTCCCATTTATCAAACACTTGTAAAGTAACCTATGGTCTCAGTGGCATCTCATCCCTCCTGGATGGCTTCCCAACTCTTTGAAAAACATCACACTTTTGAAAGTATTCTTGTGTATCCTTATGAACTGTTGGTGACCATAATCCTGTGCGCAATACCTTCTGTGCGATAGATTTTGCTGCATAGTGTCCTCTTGCAATACCTTCATGCACTTCTACCAAAATAATGGGTGTTTCATGATCCATCACACATCTCCTCAAGATAATGTCTCCTCCCAGTTTGTATAAATGACCTGCAATCAACTGGTAATCTGCAGCTCTGACAACCAAATGTTTCTTTTTCGCAGTAGTAAATTCTCTTGGTGCAAATCCTATACTCAAAAACTCAATTATGTCACCAAAATATTCATTTGCAATTTGTAATGAAAACAATTGTGCATATGAAAAGTTGTCTTCCAAGTTACTGGGTTCTTCTCCATTTGTTATCCTGGATAGGTGATCTGGTCCTGTGTTCAATCTTCTAGGCTTCACCACAAATTCAAAGTCAAATTCCTAAAATAAGAGTAGCCATCTGCATATCCTTGCCCCCAACACTAGATTATTAAGTAAGTATCTTAGATTTGAATGATCTGTAAACATATTAAAGTGTTGTCCCAACAAGTAATGTCTGTATTTATGCAAAGCATACACCATTGCTAATCCTTCTCTTTCTGTAGTGTTGTAGTTCTGCTATGAATATGACAACTTTATACTTGCAAATTCAATAGGGTGATCTATATCACCTTCTCCCGGATGGGTTAATACTTCTCCTAATGCAATTGCGGATGCATATACATGCACATGAAATTCTTTATCCCAATCTCGAAATACTAAAATCAGCACGACAACCATTTTCTCCTTGAAAATATCTAGACTCTTATGGAATTCATCATTCCACCAGTACTTAGTATCCTTCTTCAACAAATTCTCCATCGGCACGATGATCTGTGCATATCCACTTATGAACTTTCTATAATACCCTATGTGACCTAATGTACTCTTCAATTGGCGCACTGACCTTGGTAGTGGTGAGTTAAGTATGACAACAATTTTAGTAGGATCAACTAGTAGACCCTATTTACACACCACATGCCCTAACAAAATCCCAAAAGGTGCACTAAAAATACATTTCTTAATGTTTAATGACATCTGAAATTGTCTTCATCTGTCCAACATCAACGTTAATACTTCAACATGATATTTCAACAAACTCAACACTATCCAATCATCCAAGTAAACCTCCAAAAATTTAGGAATAAAGTCCTTGAAATATGCTACTACTACTCTTGAGAAAATGGTTGGTGCATTATTTAGTCCAAATTGCATAACTATACACTGAAATGAGTCACACTTTGTATAAAATGTTGTCTTGTGTCTACATTTTTGTGCTATCCTAATCTGATGTTATCCTAAAAATCCATCTGTAAAAGAATAAGCTTCTTGACCCCCTACATTCTCCAAAAGTCTATCTCTAAAAGGGGTAGGAAAAAGATCATGTAGGAAATCATCATTCAATTTTCTCAAATATACACAAATCTTAATCCCTCATTTCTTATTTTTTTTCACCACCATGGGATTGATCCATTTAGATTCTTCTACAGGTTCTATAACAACAACTTCTAGCATCTTGTCAAGTTTTGTCTTCACCTTCTATTTGTACAATGGATTCAATCTGTACAGCCTTTGTCGGATCGCTATTGCTTCTGATTTCAATGGGATATTCATATATATTAGCTCTCATGCTAACCCCTTCATCTATGAGAATGTTGCTAGGAATAAGTCATTGTACTCATGCAGTAATTCTCTGTTCCTTTCTACTATCTCATTAATATTCGAATAATCTCCAATACTATCCATATTTGGGTTGTGTGCAGTTCCAATGTTGACCTTCTTGATATTTAATGGTGCAACATAATATTTTGAGTACAACTTGGGGCCTTCTACTTCCCTTTCACCTTCCAATTTTGGGATTTGGATGTTGCAAAAATTATCTTCTACTGGTTCTTATGCTTATGCTACGTGATAACAATGTAGCAATTGTTTGACTGTCTGGCTAGACTGCGTCTGAGATGATGGAATTATTTCAAACTCCGGTTCTTCAAATATCCTATATATTACCATTTTCATCATTATATCCATCTCTGGACAGTCATTCTCAAAGAAAAATGTAACTACAAAGTTCTATTGTATTTCTTCCCAATTGGTAGTTTCTTTGCGTTGTTCCTATTCTGTGTACCAGTTCTTCAGAATTCCTTCTAGTGTGTGAATAAAATGGTGTGGCCATTCTTCTTGTGGTTCTAATATCCACTGAACTATGCACTTATCTACATGCTCTTGGGGTTGTCCAAATCCTTCATATTTGTCCTCATATTTGGGTTCCTTCTTTGCATTGAATTTGATGTGTAGTAACCTTTTGCACTGGAACCAATTATTGATCTTTTCCTTGCGTGTACCCCACCATATTGCACTCTATATTTTAAAGAAATATACAGTGTTGGTAATCTCTAATTTTACATAAATTCTACCTCATATTTCATCAAAAAAAATTCTAAATCATTTAATCCATAAAAAGTAGGAGGTTCTCTTACCTCTGTACCAACCCATCTCATTGTGCACGTCATTCTGGCACATCACCTGGTAGATAATTCATGTAATCGATGATGCCAATTTTCTAGTCCCGTGTCAGAGTATGAAGAACAAGAACTAATACTCCTCCAACTGATCATTCCATCTGCATTTGGGTTGATATAATCTTCTTCATGTGCAGTAGTCCTGTATAATCGATTCACATCTTCTGTTAGAATATTGTCCGTCACAGATTCCACATATCTGCCTCCTTCTAAGGGATCCAATGGTGCAATAACATTGTATTCTCCATACTCAAATATAATCTTCATTGTCTTCACGTTAATAATAACCTAGTTATCAAAGGCCCAATCCAGAACCAACAATGTTGGATATGGCGAAGTATTGTCCACTATGTCAATGACTTCAAAGTTAGCAATGGTGCACACACCATCTAGATCAACTGGAATCCACTTCAAACTTATTATTAGCATCACTCTGTGCTTCTTTTACAACTTCAACTGAATAGGTGAATACCCTAATTGTGGTTCTCACATATCTTCCCAAGATTTCTTTGACAAAACATTGACTTTAGATCCTAAGTCTAGTATAATATCCCTCATATTGAAATCTCCTATGTTGGCATTCAACCTGGATTCCCTATTGGTTCTTCTCTTCTTTCAGACCTGATTTACCCATTTTACCCCCTCTTCCCCAGGATTACACTTTTCTAATAAATTCTACAGTAATTGTAAGGAATTTTTATCACTCAACAATTTGACACAAGCTCCCAAAACGTTTCTTAAGTTACTTAATTGTTTTGAAGACTGCTATTGATTGGTTTGATCAAATAATGAAGGCATGTCGTAGAATGGTATCTCATCTACTGGATTCATTCCTGAAGTGAACGCAATATTTTCCTTCAAGATCTCTTGTCTAGCTTCTTTGAATTTCTCTTTCTCTTTGTGTGCATCAAACTTCTGTTTAGGCGTTGTATTCATCCTAACCCATTGGTACCGGTCCTAATCCTTCTTGGATGCATCTTCTCCTATTTTAGCTCCACCTCTAGTCACTATGCTAATATTCTTCTAGTCTTATTATTTTTTTCCACCCCGATCCATTGCACGTTCTAATTAGTTTGGTTCCTCTTGTCCTATATTTTTATAAACAATGTTAGACAATATTCTGTTTCATGGTCTATTACGCGACAATACATACATTTCACAGGTGGCTGTGGGTAGTTTCTTGCATAGTGCCCTGGTTTCTGATAGTTATGAAACACTATTGGTCCTCAACCTCTTCCTCCACAACCTCCTCCTCTGAGGCCTTCTCTATTGCCCTGATTATCTCTGCGTGATGTGTTATATTGAGGTCCTTGATTATACTATGGTTGTGTGTTATTGTACTTTTGTGGTGCTGCACACTGTTGTGCAAGATTATACTATTATTTCCCTTGAAACTGTTGTGCATTATCCTATGGTTTTGTTGCAAACTATTGCGTGGGATTGTACTATGGCTGTTGCGTAGAATTATATTGTGGATGCTGTTAGATTGTCTTGTTACATGTTCATCCTGCACCTTATATGTATCTGCAATCCTTTCTTTCATCATCTCCAAGGTTCTACAGTCCTTGGATTCATGTCCAACTGACTTAGAAAAGTTAAAATATGTACTCTTCATAACTTTCTGGTACTTCTGGATCAAGGGGAAATGATAGGGATCATGCCCATGTGTTTTTAAAATCTCACACCATGGTCCTCATGAAGCTAAAGGATTTGGCATACCCACTCCAATATACTGCGAAAATAATGGACACTCATTCTTGTGATGACATTTTGTCCTACACATTGTACACCAAACATCTTCTCTTTTCTACTTTCCTTTGTTCTAATTTAACTGTAATGTTAAGTTCTTCAAATCTTTCTTCAGCTATTCCACAGTTGGATCTGTATGCTTGTATTGATTTTCCTCTAGATTTAAGGCTTCCTGCAGGGCCTCATCCTGACTTTGGAATTTATATTGTCTCAAGGGATACTTCAAGTGTGGAAACAAATAATTAACAAACAAATGCCTATGATGTGTATCAATAATAGTGTACTTTAACTTACCTTTTAATCTCTTGAATTTCTAGTCCACTTCCCAAACTGATTCTCCTAGTTTCTACTTGATCTCTATCATTTCATTCATAAACTAGTATTCTAAACTTGGCTTTTGAAATTCATTTATTAACTGCCTCTTCAGATCTGCTACAATTGTATCTTGAGATACCCATGTACCAATTGTTAATGATTGAAAAACGTCAACGAAGTTTCTCCCGCAAATTTTTGCTAAAGCCTATTATTATAAAAACTAAATAATATTAGTAGGTGGGACCCCCTTGAGCTATTGGAGAGAAAATATGTTCATTTTTTATGTTGAAATGATGTGCAACATGACTCACATCGTTGATGAAGATATTGTTGTTATTGGTTATGAATTGAGCTCATGAAGTGTTGATTCCCTATGTTACTATAGCCTATGCTATTCATTAATGCCATTGTTGTCTGTTCTTATCGCACCTGCATAAAAAACATGTTAGTAAAATTATATGAAGGGCAGTCTTGAGAGAGGGAAAATCCTAGAACACATACAAGGGAAGGGGACCTAGTTCTGCAATATCACATGTGAATAACTTAAAGGAAATGAGAAACAAATGCAAGGGGAAGATTCTAAAGCTATCCTAACTATACTACATGCATGCAAGTACTTGATGATTATTGTTAATCCCTAGATAGCAAGTAAATGGTTATGAAATTGTGATTAAATTACATGTTTAATATGGATATGGTGTGAAATGTTGTTGGCGGACTTGGCAAGGTGATAGTGCTAATGGTTATGCAATGGTTAATTGAATTATGTGGCCGATCCACATATATTTGGATATATGTGGCTCATTTGACAAGGTGGTGAATGTTAATGGTTATGAGATTTTGTTTGAGTTATATATTAAGAAATTGGATATATGATATAGAAAGCACATTTGGCAAGTAACCTATGCAGATTCCAACACAGAGTTAAATTAATGGCGTTAATTGGAATCTGGTTGGCATGTACTGATGAGTAAATGAATTGTGGGTGGAGATGACATGCATTTACTGCATGTCACATTTACCCCTCTTGTTATCCACCACCCTAATCAGGCTATTGTTTGATCTTGCTGATGTGGTTATGATCCATAATTTTAGCAGGGAAGAACCGCTCGACCACCTCTCGTTTTAAGGAAATTCGATTACAGGTATGTCTTTTTTTATCCATTCGTGATTCTGCTCTAGTTATGAAATGATTAATGGCTCATATGTATGGGTTTGTGTGTTCCTAAGTGTTGAAACTGTGTGAAATTTGGGTTCTTGGAATGAAGAGTGGATGGTTCTTTTTGTAACAATTTTGAGCTTGTCGAGGTTATTGGTATTCTTGGGTGATGGCTCCTTGTTATCACTATTGTTTGGTTGGAGGGTTTTTGTTTAGTCTTGGGTGGATAGCTATCTTCACGCACTATCACTAAATCTGGTCTCGAGCTTTCATGTGTTTAATGGACGAAGGTTTTCTGCATCACTATGTTTTGTTCACTTCGACATTGGTTGATTGCACCACCAGGGGTCACGAAATGAGGTTCTTGTTATTCCTCCCCCCTATCTTCACCTATGTTCTACGATTGTTGACCGAAGGGAACACGGTTTATACCCTGCATGCATTAAATAACCTTTGACAGGACAGATTAGAGCCCTACCTTTTAGTTATGGCCCCTGTCATGGATTTGTGCCCGACCACGAATGAGTTGTGGTTCGTCCTATATACACCATGGACTTGGAGGTTTTTCCATTACAAAGAGTGGCTCTGCTCTCCCAGTGTTGAATACAGAACAACCTTGGCCCTCCACTTTGGAATTTTTTTAAGAAGACCAACCTGGCCTATTGTTTACGACTCGGTTTTTTATTGGATGGTTGTATAATTGTTGACGATTTTAAGAACAGGCTCACCCATTTGGTCCCATGATAGTCATGTTGGTTGGGATATAGTCACTGTCTCAGTTATAATAATGGTAAGTTGTACATTACCAATTACACTTTCAAATCACACAGTTACTCTCCTTATGTCGATAGCTCAATGTTTTTAATGGAAACGACCTTTGCCACTATTCGATTGGATGCGTGGGCGTGCATCATTGCTACAGGTTGTTAGGTTGTTGATTTTTTAAGACAGTGATGAGTTGTTTGGTAGATACACAATCACTAGTTTTTGCACTGATGATTATCTGAATGTTTATCTAGAATTGGTGAAAATGCTTAACGTTGCTCATGTCTCATTGTGTGTTTTCAAAATAGATAATGGTTGTGGTAACTGTGGGTTTCTCTTGGGGCCAAATGATTATTGAACCGAATGACTTTGGGAACTATATCCTTACGGTTGTTTGATTGTTTAAGCCTGAAATTGCACGACATGGTTGATCACAGTTGGGATGAATCGAAGTAATACTGTGTTGGGTTGATGATCTAACAACGAATTGAGCTACTGCCATGACTGTGTGTTTGGTTTGGTAAAATGGAACATTACATCATGTTTTTTGGGTGGTTGTGCACTGTGTATAGTATGGATAGCTTGGGTTTCACAGATTTTTAATCAGGTTTATCGGTCATTTGTTATAAAGGCAATGTTGTCGAGACTTTGTCATGGGTGGCCGAACTCTTTAAGCCACATTGAATTTTTTTTGTTTACAGAGGAAAAATTACATTTCCTGGGCGAGTTACCCTGTGCATAGCTTGTGTCTAAATGGTGGTTGTTGGTTGTATGGTTGAATATCAATTCGAGTTGCAGTTTGATCTTAGTTCTTTGGTTTCTGCCTATATATAGGTTAACGAATATCATTGCATTTGAGGGGCCCGATTGCAGTGATAGTGACTTCATTGTTAATTTGAGAACATGTTTTTTTTTTAGTATTGTGGTGGATTGAAGAAATGCATGGGCAATGGTTGATTTTGATAGTTACAGATTGGAAATGAGTACTGTTCGTAAATTGTTATAAAATGTAGAGTGTGTGAATGGAGGGAAAAAAACCTCTTACAAATTGTGTAGAATACATAATGTCTTGTGATGTCACTGTGTTCGATATTTGATTATTGGACAATGAACTAGTTAAGTACACAGTAATGGTTATTTGGTCATGATGATTGTTGGTGTTGATACTGAGAGGGGGGTGAATCAATATCAAGTACAATTTAAAAAAAAAATCAACTTATACTTAAACCATTCAATTATATCCAATGAGAAATGAACAATAGTATAAGAGTTACACCAATACACCACAATACACCATGCACAATATATGAGAAATAATCAATAGTTATTGTTCAAGGGAAGTAATGACTTCCAAAGGGAGCTACAACTTCCAAATGTAAAGGGAGGGATAAACATCCAAGAGGAATATACAATCCTCCAATGTCAAGAGAGATTTGAACTCTCCATCCTTTCCCCTTCCTTCCACCCAAGAATACATGAGAGATAATAAAACTTTACATTAAATCATTACCATCAACCAATCATCACATAGAACCTGATAATGCTTCCTAAGACTTCTTCAATTTCTGCAATTCTTCAATTCTTGGAGTACTCTGATCCTGTAGATAATATTACTCAATGTATTCTCTGAAACTCCTCCAAGTTTCACTCCTTGAATCCTCTCCAAAAAGAAGTTATAGAGAGAATGGTAGACCTTGTTCAATTCTGGTTTATTCAGGAGACCGAACTTGTACAGAATGCCCCACGCTCAATATTTAACATCAGATTATGAAACTCGCACACAAGAAACTATAGTCCGTACTATTTCCAATTAAATTCTGCCCACATCATTTGGTTTCTCTATGAATAAGTTATGATTGTTTTACCCGGAACACCTTAGAACACATCACCAAAAGACTTCATCCTCCCTTGAAATCCGACCTTCTTTTCTGATTTCCTTTCAAATTCAACTTGTATATCAAATGAATGCATAATGATATTTAATTATAACATTTATGTCACTTCCTTTCAACATTAGGCCTGACCTAACAATTTCTTATTTTGTAATTCTTTTCTTTAATTATCTTCAGGGCCTACATGTACTTCCTTCTTCAATTCACTTTGTCATCTTCAAAAATTCATTTCTCCTCAACCATAAGGATCCACGTGACATGCCACATACCACCGTAAACAACATGATGTATACTATCCATCCATGGGTCTTGTATCTACATGTGCATTTCCCTTCATGTCCAAATAACTTCATCAATCTTGCGGTCCAAAACCCATGACTAGGGTTGACATCAATGACAACAACCAATCTTCCAACAGTTGGTTGGTGCATCTATGCTTACTGTAGAATGTTTTATGGATCACTTGATTAATTTCATGAACAGTAATCATTCTCCTCCCCTTCCATTATTTCATATTTTCACTAATTACAAACCCTTTCACCTCCCATATTCATTCTTCACCCCCTATTCTGAGATTGATTACAGTCAAGGGAATTTCTATGTTAAAGTGGATGAAGGTGACAATGTCTTGTGTGGATTGCAGTGAGGTTTTATTGATGTTCTTTACATTTGATTGTTGTTTTCATTGAGTAGTGACCATGTCTTGTCCCCTTTCATTATATCATATTTTCTCTTAATAAAAACCCCTCACATATCCCAGAACGCTTTTTCACCCCCCTGCTCATTGATTAACAGTAAAACAATTTGCATGGATTGGATTGCATGAGCCTAATACATCGTTGAGCCAAGTCTATTTCATATTTTTAAGAGTTTTCATGTATGGTTATTTTAAAATACTATTTTCTAATTGACCATGCATGCAGAATGATATTTTTCAGTCGAGGTAGCCATGACCGAGGAAATAGAGGTAGAGGCAATTGGAACCGAGGCCCAAGAATGCCTAGGTTCTCCATGCATTTTGACGTTTATTCACAAGATCTTGGCCAATTGTTTCACACTGGATTATTCAATTGGATTGGGTAGGGAATAGTCCAACCTAGGCCTGAAAGGCCTCTATTCCAAGCCCCGCAAGCACCCGGTATCCTTGTACCTCCTCATGTCTCATTACAACCCGAGGTCCCTGGAAATGATGGATGGCAGGAGATTGTCCACCTGACAGTCTCCCAACATCGTGTCTGGCCCAACTTGTCTTTTTCTCCTCCTCCGTCGGTTAATCCCATTCCCCAATCTGCCCCTGATCATTCGCCAGTGAAATCCTCCCATGCTAGCAAGAGATTGAAAATTGAGGCCCACCATGCCCTTGATAAAGGAAAAGACACTGCTGCCCCCTTCTCACCCTCCAATTTCTCTGCCAAGTCCGTGTCTTCCCAAATGAATTTGAGGGATGATTGTTCCCACGTGATCAGTGAAATTAATCCTAAAGGCTCTGCACAACCAAAGGCAAATTCAGGAAAATCAAGAGGTGACAACAACAATCAAGGAAGGGTTGCATCACAAATTGGGAAATATGGTTTTTGAGTTTATTATATCTATTGTTTTATGACAGTTGATTTCGGGGATATTTGGACATCATGTTTATTTTGGATATATGAGTATTATTTTTGAAATAATTTCAAATTTCATGAGTTTAAATTGCCCAAAAGGGAATATGTTGATGGGAGGCATAAGGAGGTGTGTTTTTCTTAACTAATGGTTATGTTATGATTGTTATAAACTAAAGGGAGTCACAAGGGGTCCCATCTACTAGTTATTATTTATTTATGACCCTTATTATAATTATTACTCTTCCCCCTAACTAAAGTTAGTCGAGTCCTTTAATTAACTTAACTAATGAATTGGTTCAAATTCTTCAACCAATCCTAATTTGTTAAAAGCAAAAGGAAAGGGAGGAACAAGAGGAGGATAGAAGCAGAAGCATGCTAAGGTTTGCTCTTTGATTTATGTTGAGATGGTTCAGTTTTTATTCATTCATATATTCATCAAAGCCTGATTCTCTTTTGTGATAGGAGGGTCTTATTGTAGACAACAATATTCAAGGTTGAATTAAATCATTCATACACTTGTTTTTTAGAGGTGTTGATCTATCTTTGATAGTCTGTGTAGACTTGTCTATTTGTGAATTAATTTTCATGACTGATAAAGGCTATTGTGTAGAGTCGAGTGGGCAACAATATATGGTAAGCTGATCCAAATTTTAGAGTTCAGTTTTGGTTTTCTGTCAGAGGTCCTTTTTTATGTTCCATCGGGGATGTCTAAGTTTGACTTTGGTCCAAGATTTATGTATGATATTTTGTAAATAAAATGACTCTTTGGTGAATTGGAATGAAATAAAGGATTTCTTTATGTCTCATCTATCTTGATTATCATCTTTGCATCTTTACTTATGTTATTACACTTGTTTCAACAACTTTTATATTCATAAAATTACATAAAAAGTGAATTTCCAGCAAGCTTTTTGTTGATAAAAGACTAGTCTAAGCACTCGTAATTTATACTTGTGAGTTAGGATATTATTTTTTGTTGGCTATAAACATAGGGTGAGATTCCTGTCTACTTTTCTTTAGCCAAGTAAAGTCTGAGAATGCTTGTGTAATATCATTTCATATATTTTCCTCAACATTTATTTGGTGACCATACTGGGGAGATCTTCGATATCTCTCCAGTTAATTTTTATATTCGATTTTCATCGATACATCTTTCTTTTATAAATTTGATTCTTTGACTGTTTTTCTATTGATGACTATTCCTGTTGCAAGGCAACCCAATATCGAGACCGATCTTCAAGACCATACCAACATTACTTTGAACCTGTTGAACACCATTCTAGACACTGCCAATACCCGTACCGAACTTAACCATTCTTGGGAAGCAATTGAACAAGATATTAGTGCTCAAGAAAAGTTGGAGGATAGACGTAGACAACCTAGAAATCGACAATAAAATTTTGTTTCTTCAAGCCCTGACCTTTCTTTCATGTCCTTAGACTCTCATGCTTCTAGAAGAAGAAGAGGCTTGTCACCCGAAATCAATCCTATTGCTGAAATAGGAAGAAGAAACGTTGTATTACAAAGTGCTCTAAGGAGAACTTTATCTGATTCATCCAGCTTGTCTTTCTTTTCCTCATCTATCATCCACAAGATGACATCTAGTGGTGGCTCTGGTGGCACTGGAAGTGCGCCATATTCCCAATCCTCATCGTCATCGGTGATTGGTAGTTTGTATAACCACCATATCCTGGTCCAATATACTACAAACGTCACCAAATTCATTAAGAAGTATGGGATTTTTCATTTCGAGGAAGATGCTAAACCACACCGTGGCATGTGTCCTCTCCTCTTAAACTAGCACCTACTAATCTCCCACTTCTGAATTTTAAAGAGAATCTGCCTAAGTTTTTGGGAAACAACACTGTCAGTACCAATGAACACCTAGTGGCATTTTCTAATGCTTGTCATAACATAGGGGATAACGACAATGAAACTTGAATGCACTTGTTTGTCAATTCTTTGGAAGGAAATGCTGTGACCGACTTCTTTGACCTTCCTCCTCAGATTCTGTCTACTTGGGAGGAGTTAATATATTGGTTCCGATCCACTTATGGGCAATCCAAAATACCTGCCGAGAAGTTAAGGGAATACAATAATGTCACTTATAAAGATGGTGAGACCATCAAGCTTTCAACTGGTGTTTCACCAAGTTATACAATCAAATCCCCGAACTTATTATCCCTTAGAGACAAGGTGCTTTCATGCATTACTACAATGCATTGCCTTCTCCCTACTTCCATATGATTGAAGAAAGGGCCATCGATAATCTCGGTTCCGCTCTGCATAATTTCTCAGAGTATGCAGAACAACTTGAAAGAACTGGTCTTCTCCAGGGAGAATCAGTTAGACAGACAGACATGTCTACTCTCTTACATCTAGTACAAGATATGAACAATCATATGATATCATTCGAGTGAAAGGGTACTATCTCCCCTCTTACCCCCAGAGCTTCATCCTCTTTTGCACCCCCCTTTAGAAATCTAATTGAAAATATTTTTTATCCTAAGGCTATCCTACCTCGGAGTTGGTGCAACTTTTGCGAGGAGCACCACGGAGAAAAAACATGTGAGTTAAAGAAGAGTGCCAGAGATAAGATCTTTGGTAAGAGACCGGAAGCTACTATTGTTGTCCTAGAATTTGCGGAGCCAAATGATTTCATGGTTATTAATACTAGGAACAAAGCCTATGATCCCAAGGGTAAATTTGACCCTCCTAGCAGTTCTTCTATCCCGAGCTCATCTTCAACCACTGCTACGCCCCAGGTTCCTAAAATTCCTAAAAGTCAAGGAATCACTCCCCCTCTTCCCTCTTCTAAATACAATACCTTGAATCAATTGGCCAACATCAAAGCAGATGCAACCCTCCTAGACATGGTTGTCGTCCCTGAACAACAGATGCATATGAAACAATTCATGGAAGGAAAATCTTCCGTTGTAGCTAATCTTTCCAAAGAGGTAGATGAAGAGGATTCTTCTGTAAATATAGTATGTGTACATAACTTTAGATACCATGTAAACCCCCCCCCCCCTTTATATTTTTGTAATGATCATGGATAAGATTGCCCATTGTTGCTTCATTGATGGTAGTTCAGGCCTAAGTGTCATGTCAAAGATTATTATGGAAGAGCTAGGCTTGTCATGTAAAAAAAAAAATGCTAGAAGAATTCTCTCCTATAATAGTCTACAACAAAAAAACATAGGAGAGATTAAATATGTAACCTTGGTTTTATGTGCTCATCCTGAGATAATGACAACCCTCAACATTCAGGTGATTGATATGCCTATGAGAAATTATTAAATTATCTTGGGGAGATATTGGCAAGCCCTAACAGGTGGGTACCTCTCACTCGATAGGACACATTTATCTGTTCCTCAGAATGGTAAGAATATTATAGTCCTTAGAAAAGGAAGAATTTCACCCTACATAGAGAGTCTTCCGCAATCTAGTGTAAAATATATAGAAGATGACGTAGGAGTGTATTCCATATTTTCTGAAGAGGATAATATTCTTCTACAAAGAATTGATTTATATGATGAATTATGGCATATGCACTTTCATGGCTCACACTCTAACAAAGGCAATGGGGCTGGTATTATTTTGGTTTCCCCTGTAGGAAAAATTTATAATCTGTCATACAGGTTGGAGTTTTCTTTTCAAACAATGCCATTGAATTCAAAGCTTTGTTGTTAGGCATTGAGAACACCCTTAATCTTGGTTGTGATCACCTTTTAGTTTTCAGAAATTCTGAGCTTGTTGTGAACTTGATACGTAACACATACTCTCCTAGCGACAAGCTAATGGAACAATACTCCCAAACTGTTTGGGCACTTGTCTTGAACCTTCTATCTTTTAACATCACTCATGTTAAGAAGGAGTTGAATTCAATAGCTGATCAGTTAGTTGTCTTTGCAACCTCTCCTACTCAACAACTCTTGCCTCCCTGTCCTGATTGTGTTTTCCAATCTCTACATCATCCATACATTTATGAAAATGAAGGATTTTGGAAGGCCATCCCTAATGATGAGAGAATTTGTGTTGTCATTCAAAATGAACCTCTTAATCCCGAGGAGATTATATATGTGGAAAATAATAATATTCTCGGGGGATTGACTCCTCTTGAGAGTTTGTTTTATTTGAGTGTTGTAGGAAATAAAGAAAAATAAAAAGAATAGGAGTTACGAAAGAAGGTTATTGAAACCATCCTCCTGAACATTAGGACATTTGAACCTTCAACCAATGTTAAAATAAATGTCCAATGTTCTGGTAAAGAAGAGATGAGGTCCACTAGACTACTTGGTGAATCTCAAAAGGTTTTTTCTTAGTCTTATGAGGATCTTCGTGGTTTTGATCCTGGTCTTGTTCAACATATTATGAAACTAGATAGGTGAAAACAAGAATTTGTTAACTCTGCATCAAAAGCACACTTTCGAATGGATTTGAGAGATTTCTCAAGGGCTGTAATGTTTCTTTCATCCCACCCTGAATGGGTCTCAATTTGGAAATCGGCCTTGGGGACCACTGATAATATCAGAACTTGTATTAGTCTTCGAACTTTCAGGCAAGCGATCATGAGAAATCCCTTTCCCCCTCTCAATATTGAAATGTTTTTTCCATAGTTTGTAGAGTCACAGTTAAGACCCTTACTTGATATTCTGTTTGGTTACAAGAGAATCAAATTAAAAGGGACAAATGTTCACAAAACCACTTTCATTACTAATTGCATTACCATGCCTTACAAATGTCAGCTTTTTAGCTTACTTGATACATGTACTGCTTTTAGAAAAAATATGCACATGACTCTCGATGAATTGTTCAGTCTCCATCTCTATCTTGATGAGCTAATTGTGCATGTCAAGGGAATGGTGATTACATCATATTTCTAGGTGATTGGTCCTTTCCAAATTTCTTTTGTCTTGGATACTAATTCTTATATCTCAAAATATTTACAGGAGCAATTGTTTCCCTACAACACTAACAACCCTCACTTGAAATATTGCGAGGAACCAACATGAAAAGTTCTAATGTTGTCTAGATTTTACTGTATACTAGTTCCCTAGTTGTGCTTTCAATTTTTGTGCTTCTTTTATATGCTTACAATACCTTGATTTCTTCCTTCTAAGTTAAGTTTTATTTCCTTGTTGTTTTTCAAATTGAGTCTTTTACTGCTGCTGTTTTAATTTTTGCATTATTACTTCTGTTGAAGTTTTTGTCTTTATCATATTTTAGTGTTTGGTCAAGATAGAATGTTGGATCAATTCAGCCACAGTGACACTCTTGCAAATAATTGTTAGTCGATAACAATCAAGCTTACACAATTGTTATGATGTCTCCTCTAAAGGGCCCTTGAAATTGTTACATATTTCCACTGTTGTCTTACAAGGAATTAGTTACTTCCTACTTCTTCTTGCCATTTATTCATCCATTGAGATCTTAAGAGAAAGTCTATAAGTTTTCCACCTTGAAATCTAAGAGCATATTCTAGTTGAACGATTATGCAAATAGTGGTAAAACCCCTCATACTTAACACTTTTCATCAATTATTCCCAAATTCCCGGTCATCTTTCCATTAAATCCTCTCACTTCCCCCTGTTTCATAATCATCCAAGTTATGTCTTCATGACCTATTGTTTTGGTCCATGAAACCATGAGTCCCGAGTTCTAAATATGTAAAAAACAATTTTCCCTATGGAGTCACTAGTTTGTTGATGATTGAAAAATGTTAATGAAGTTTCGCCCGCAAATTGTTGCTAAAGCCTAGTATTATAAAAAATAAATAATACTAGTAGGTGGGACCCGCTTGAACTATTGGAGAGAAGATATGTTCCTTTTTTATGTTGAAATGATGTGTGACACGGATCACATGGTTGATGAAGATCTTGTTGTTATTGGTTATGAATTGAGCTCATGAAGTGTTGATTCTCTATGTTACTACAACCTATGCTATTCATTAATGTCATTGATGTATGTTCTTATCGCACCTACATAAGAAACATGTTAGTAAAATTACATGAAGGGCAGTTTTGAGAGAGGCAAAATACTAGAACAAATACAAGGGAAGGGGACCTAGTTATGCAATATCACATGTGAATAACTTAAAGGAAATGAGAAACAATTGCAAGGGGAAGATTCTAAAGCTATCCTAACTATACTACATGGATGAAAGTACTTGATCATTATTGTTAAGCCCTAGCTAGCAAGTAAATGGTTATGAAATTGTGATTAAATGACATGTTTAATATGCATATGGTGTGAAATGTTGGTGGCGCACTTGGCAAGGTGATAGTGCTAATGGTTATGCAATGGTTAATTGAATTATGTGGCCGATCCACATATGGTATATTTGGATAGATTGAACGTCGGTGGCTCATTTGACAAGGTGTTGAACGTTAATGGTTGTGCGATTTTGTTTGAGTTATATATTAAGAAATTGGATATATGATATGGAAAGAGCATTTGGAAAGTAAACTATGCAAATTCCAATGTAGAGTTAAATTAATTGCGTTAATTGGAAGCTGGTTGGCATGCAATGATGAGAAAATGAATTTTAGGTGGAGGCGACATGCATTTACTATATGCCACCTTTACCCCTCCTGTTAGTTGCCACCCTAATCAGGTTATTGTTTGATCTTGCTATTGTGGTTATGATTCAGAAATTTAGCAGGGAAGAACCACTCGACTAACTCTTGTTTTAAGGAAATTTGATTACAGGTATGTCTTTTTTTTTCCATTCGTGATTATTCTATGGTGATGAAATTATTACTGGCTCAGATGTATGGGTTTGTGTGTTCCTAAATGTTGCAACTGTGTGAAATTTGGGTTCTTGGAAGGAAGAGTGGATGGTTCTTTCTGTAACAATTTTGAGCTTGTTGAGGTTATTGGTCTTCCTGGGTGATGGCTCCTTATTATCACTGTTGTTTGGTTGGAGGGTTTTTGTTTAGTATTGGGTGGATAGCTATCTTCATGCACTGTCACTAAATCCAGTCTTGGGCTTTCATGTGTTTAATGGTCAGAGGTTTTCTGCATCACTATGTTTTTTTCACTTCGACATTGGTTGATTGCACCACCAAGGGTCACAAAATGAGGTTCCTTTTCTTCCTCCCCCCTGTCTTCACCTTTGTGATGTGATTTTTGACCAAAGGGCACAAGGGTTATACCCTGCGTGCGTTAAATAACCTTTACTAGGCCATACTAGAGCCCTACCTTTCAGTTATGGCCCCTATCATGGATTTGTGCCCGACCACGAATGAGTCGTGGTTTGTCCTGTATACACTGTCGCCTTGGAGATTTTTCCATTACAAAGAGTGGCTCTGCTCCCTCATGTTGGCTACGGAACAACCTTGGCCCTCCACTCTGGAAATTGTTTAAGAAGATTAGCTTGGCCGGTTGCTTACGACTCGGTTTTTGACTGAATGGTTGTATAATTGTCGACGATTTTAAGAATAGGCTCGCCCATTTGGTCATATGACACTCGTGTTGGTTAGTATATAGTCATTGGCTTGGTTATAATAATGGTAAACCCTACATTACTAGTTACACTTTCAAATCACATAGTTACTCTCCTTATGTTGATAACTCAACGCTGTTAATGGAAAGGGCCTTTGCGTTGATTCGATTGGATGCGTGGGTATGCGTCATTGCTACAACTTGTTAGGTTGTTGATTTTTTAAGGCAATGACGAGTTGTTTGGTAGATACACAATCACCGGTTTTTGCACTGATGATTATTTTAATGTTTAGCTAGCATTGGTGAAAATGCTTGACATTGCTCATGTCGCGTTGTGTGTTTGAAAATAGATAATGTTCGTGGTAACTATGGGTTTCTCTTGGGGCCGAACGATTATTGAACCATATAACTTTGGGAACTACATCCTTATGGTTGTTTGATTGTTTACGCTTGAAATTGCATGGAATGGTTGATCACAGTTGGGATAAATTGAAGTAATACTATGTTGGGCTGATATCCCAACAAAGAATTGAGCTACTGCAGTGACTATGTGTTTGGTTTGGTAAAATGGAACATTGCCTTGTGTTTTTTGGGTGGTTGCACACTGTGTATAGTATGGATATCTTGGGTTTCATAGAGTTTTAATCAGTTTTATCGGTCATTTGTTATAAAGGGAATTGTTTTGAGAATTTCTCATGGGTGGCCCACTTCTTTAAGCCACATTTAATTGTTTTTTTTTTTTACAGTAGCAGAATTAGATTGCCTGGGCAAGTTACCTTGTGCATAGCTTGTGTCTAAATGATGGTTGTTGTTTGTATGGTTGAATATCAATTCAGGTTGCAGTTTAATCTTGTTTCTTTGGTTTATGCCTATATATAGGTTAACGAATATCATTTCATTTGATGAGCTCGATTGCAGTGATAGTGACTTCATTGTTAATTTGAGAACTTGTTTTTGTTTTTTTGAGTATTGTTGTGGATTGAAGAAATGCATGGGAAATGGTTGATTTTGATAGTTACAGATTAGAAATTAGTAATGTTCGTAAATTGTTATAAAATCCAAAGTGTGTGAATGAAGGGAACATAACCTCTTACAATTTTTTTTGAATACATACTATCTTGTGATGGCACTATGTTGGATATTTGATTATTGGACAGTGAACTAGTTAAGTGCACAGTAAGGGTTATTTGGTCATGATGATTGTTGGTTGGTGCATCTATTCTTACTGTAGAATTTTTTATGGATCACTTGATTAATTTCATGAACAATAACCGTTCTCCTCCAATTCCATTATTTCATATTTTCACTAATTACAAACCCTTTCACCTCCCATGTTCATTCTTCACCCCCTGTTATGAGATTGATTATAGTCAAGGGAATTTCTGTGTTAAAGTGGATGAAGGTGACAGTCTCTTGTGTGGATTGCAATGAGGTTTTATTGGTTTTATTTATAGTTGATTGTTGTTGTCATTGAGCAGTGACCATGTCTTCTCCCCTTTCATTATATCATATTTTCTCTCAATACAAACCCCTCACATATCCCAGAACCCTTTTTCACCCCCCTGCTAATTGATAACAGTAAAAAAATTTGTATGGATTGGATTTCACGAGTCTAATACATCGTTGAGCCAAATATATTTCATATTTTTAAGAGTTGTCATGTATGGTTATTTTAAAATACTATTTGCTAATTGATCGTGCATGCAGGATGAGTTTTTTCAATTGAGGTATCCATGGCCGAGGAAATAGAGGTAGAGGTAATTGGAAGCGAGGACCAAGAAGCCCTAGGTTCTCCATACATTTTGACGTTGATTCACAAGAGCTTGTACAATTGTTTCACATCAGATTATTCAATTGGATTGGGTAGGGAATAGTCCAACCTAGGCCTGAAAGGCCTCCTTTCCAAGACCCACAAGCACCCAATATACCTATACCTCCTCATGTCTCATTACATCCCGAGGTCCCTAGAAATGATGGATGGCAGGAGATCATCCACGCAACAGTCTCAAAACATTGTGGCTGGCCCAACTTGTTTTTGCCTCCTTCTCCATTGGTTAACCCCATTGCCCAAGCTTCCCCTGATCGCTCACTAGTGCAATCCTCCCATGTTATCAAGAGATTTAATACTGAGTCCCACCATTCCCTTGATAAAGGAAAAGCCACTACTCCCCCCTCCTCACCCTCCAATGGCTCTGACAAGTTCATGTCTTCCCAGATTCATTTGAGGGACGATTGTTCCCACCTGATCAGTGAAATTAAGCCTGAAGGCTCTGCACAACTGTTAGGACCACATATTGTACCTTTTTTCCCATACTTTTTGCCATTATTATACCCTGGATCACCTATATTTAGACTTATACTATCATTTCATCTTATCATTCCAAGGTATACAACGTCCTTTCTCATCACTACATGTCTAATCTGTTTTGCATGATATTTTACATCACTCTCGTACTTAACCATTCATTAGAAGTGCATAAGTGTCCATATTTGCAGAATAGTATTCAAGGCCGATGTTGAAACACGGAAGCTGCTACACAGTCCGAGGATGCATATCCTGAAACACGAAAGCTGCTACACAGTCCGAGGACGCATATGCTGAAACACGGAGCTGTCACACAGTCTAAGGTCGCATATGCCGAAACACGAAGCAACTTCATAGTTCGAGGATGCAAATGCTGAACACGGAGCTGTCACTCCGTTCAGAAGTCCAAATGTTGAAACACAAAGCACCGCCACGATGCTGAAACACGAGTATTGACAGTTAGCAGTCAAGACCGACACAGTCAAGGGCGCAATTTACGTGGCTGAAACAGCCCGTGAATTGTGATGCTGAAACAACATCAGCAACTATGAGAAGGAGATGTTACACCAGCCATAACAACAATACCTCGTTCAGCTTCTGTATTGGCATTCGGTTGCGTGAGAATAGGACATCCTATGCTGATTTAGAAAGAAGATCCGATTTAGCGTATTATTCAGATATGCTTTGTAATAATTATCTGGAAGGGATTTCCCCTTTAAATTCAGGAGAAATCACCATTCGAGGGATCCAAGTTTTGATGTATTGAAGAACTTCAAAGAAGCGGGACGCATTCTGTACTTCCAATTTGTAATGTGATATTTCAACAGATGAATATAAGACTGC